>JARQSV010000373.1:282865-300333 GCA_030142285.1 Calameuta idolon
GTATAAATTAAAGCATGACATGCTTTTAGAAGAAATTACTGGTGCAGGCCTCATGAAAGCACGTGTTGCAGGCTAGGAATTTCATAGTTTTCGATCTGTCAAAAAACCACACCGAACTCGTGGACCTACTATATGTTATATTATATTAAATTAAGGATATTCCACTTCTTAGTCCTGCCCAAAGGAAGAAATTCAAGAAACTAATTTTAAAACCTGGACATCCATGAAGAGTCGACCTCTTCACGTATACAGATTTTCTTTCTTTCTTTTTGATAATATATATGCATATACGTGTGTGTGATAGTTTTTTTATCTTCCACGTAACAAAAAGCATTTGTACAACGATCCAACGTTCCTACGCTAATTAACGACTTCTGTCTCTTTCTTTTTTTCACGTTTTCCTCGCCGTGTGCAGAATACGCCACCGTGGGTTACATGGCCAAGAGAATCCAGATGAGGAAGAACCGCTTTCAAAAGATAGCCGAGAGTATGAAGGCCGCACGAGAGAATCCCGGACCACCGGGTATACCGGGTGATCACGGGGATCATGCGCCCAAGCAAACTGTGAGTAGCGCACGCCAAAAATCAGCCGGCCCCCCTTTTTCCCCCCTAATATTACAAGTGCACGAGTAAGAGTGAATTGAGAGGAGGTGAGGAATGGAATAAAGTAAAAAAAAAATCGCTGGCCACCCTTTTCTGAGGGAACAAAATTTTGCAACTCTTCAGACACCCTTAGTCGATTGGCCAAGGATGACGCGTTACGCGTTGCCCTATAAAGGATAAGGGGTGCAGAGGGTGGCGGGGAGGGTAGGAGACGGCTGACTCGATAAAAAGACGAAAGCGTAAGCAAAATTGAAAAAACTTAGTCAAGCGAAATAGCCTCGCGTCTATCCCATCATCCGGCGTTACCTATTTCCACTTTTCCATCCTTTCTTCCCACAGCATCCGCTATCTGTATCCTCGAAATACATCCCTCCGTAAATTGCCAACATCGAAAGAAAAAACAAAGTCGAATAGACAAAGGAAACTTTTGTGAGAATCGTATCGCGTCGAGGAGAATGTTCGAATTCTTGAATAAAATTGAACTTTTTGGTATAAGAACACTCTTTATTACGTTGGTATGATTGAAAGAAAAAAGAAAAAACAACGACGAGCGGTCTTTCACGTGCGCCTCAGTGTTAGCAAAACACATAAGAAATCGTAAAATCACACACAACTTATATATGTATACGTATACGTATGGAAATTTTGGTTTGCCAATCACATAAATTGAACTCACGAAAATCAAGCAGTCGGGTTTCTTTAGCCATTCTTCTAAAGCCTCACTTTTTTTTTAATCATGTGCAGACACTGGCTTACTAGTATTTTTTATTGCGATTTTTTCTCAGCTCTACGCACAAATTAAAAAAATGCACGTCTGCGGATAGCCTTGTGCTCAATTGATACGCTTCGGTAGCGTCCCGCTAGAGTCGCTACGGTCAGTGTCGTCTTTTGTCATTTCCATCCGGCGAAAGAGAGACCGATGTAATTCAAGCTCAAGAAGACGGCACTCAGCGCTACTGCGGCTAATTTACGAGCGCAAAACATTCCTAGTTCAACGAGCGAGTCAAGCTCCTTGCTAGGTATTTCCTCGCTGAGAAATTGGGTAATTAACTTTAAATAATTAGCTTCGCCAAGACATTATTACGATTTTCCAGTTGCGCACTGTAAACCTTATGTAGTAGGCAACTATACGTAATTATACAATCACGTGTTCGTATACCTTCATGAATGGGTATCTGCATATTTAACCTATCTTATAACACCGTACTCAGATGAACCAGGTGACCCAAATTGCAATAGCTATGGTGATTGAGTTGCTAATGGCTTAACCGAATATCAATACATATTTGAGGGAACTACGGGAAGAGCGACGTAGCCACAATAATTGAATAACAAACGGGGCCGCAACGATCCTGCGACAAGTACCAACGTATATACCGTTATCGCTATTACGAATGAGAGAATATCAACGAGTCATGTAGATACAGAAAGTAGTGCAGATAATAAATAAGTGTAACACCCATTCTTAGATATCAACAAAATCAGATAACAATAGCATCGATAGATATTCATGAACTCCATAAAAATTCATGTAAAATACTTTTTCTCAGTAGTCTTTTTTTTTCAAAAAATTCACGCCAAAGGCGTACGGAACATTCACGTGATATATCGAATGTCAGGAAAGTTTATAGTTACGAGCATGATATTCGTACAGAGGAAGATTAGCGAGATCATAAAACCAGGAGCTTTCCCATTTAGGGAAAGAGCATTTGGAGTAAGGATGAAGTGGATATAGAAAGGTATATGGTATAGAGTGCTCTTAACCGTGAAAGCCAAAGAAGCCATTACTTGAAGGCATAGTAACTCGTGTTTAATACGTAAGTAAGACAACATGATGAATTAGGTAATCGAATAATTTTATTATTTATTTATTCCAGTATTATAAATTATTGCCAGGTTAATCAATCTGACTCGTTTCTTCTTTCTTACTTTCTCACATTTTAAGAAAAATCATTTTCTTCGAACGGGGAAAGTGAGCCCGTAGCTTACCGACGGATGTAGAGGAACGACAGAGGTATATAAGGAAGGCGGAAAGAAAAAGGTAAAACCGGGTGGAATATAAAATAGCAGAATCGAGATGGAGGGCAGATTGAAATAGAATATTCATGCTACATTACAATCATTTTATAGTGGCTCGAGGAAACGACGAGCGCCTTGGGGTAAGATCAAGAAAGCAATGGCGCCTACGAGATGAAATTCCATTGCTACCTCTATGGACGCGATAAATATGCTTTTAATCTACTGAATTAAAGGACCTTTTGTGCTCGAATTAAAGAGTCACTCTATGTATTGTCATTCAGGGTACCTCATATATAATCTAGGTATATATATACATATTAAACTATACATAGTATATATAAACTACCCGAAACGACGATTCTATAGTCAGATCTTACGGGGGAAGTACTAATTAGGTGTCCGTCCAATCGTAATTGAGAATCTTCAAAGGAAAGTTCTTATTTCGAATATACATACCTCATTCGAGCTAACTCTTGACCTGATCCTTTAGAACGTCACGCGATCCTTTACAATACTTTGCCTTGTTCTTTCTTCTAGTCGTCTCTCTGCCTGGCTTTTGAAATCTTAAATGAACCGCATTGCAGCCTAAAGTTTTTAAACCTCAGTCTGTTGGATTACGCGTTTGTATGTCATCTCATCGAATGTACGCAGGGGAAAAAAGGGTCGAGAGCTGCGAGGTCCCACGAAATGAATTTCCATCCGGTGAACGAAGCGTGGACAGGAACGCAATGCACTATAAATTTTCTTTTAATCTCGCAGATTGTGCAAGAACGAAAATATTAAAACGAGACTCGAGAGCGAGTGAGAGGGTGGCGGGGGTAGTGATAGGAAAGAGGGGTTGCAAAGGAGAGTGAGAGGGTAACCACCCAACCTCTCTGCTGGAGGTTCGTAGAGGTAGAGTAGGAGAGAAAGAGAAAAAAAAGGTTTAGGGTGCAAGAAAGATGGAACAACAATAGTGGGACGGCAAGGTAAAGTGTTTTAATTAAAAGCAAGGAATTAATTACTCGACTCGCGAAGCCCAACTGAGATTAAATTTGTCGATGAAGGACATCCGAGTATACGATTGTTGCTCAACGGGTAGATAAACGGCAACGTTACTCGCGTGGGTTGGGTACTGGGTTAATCTACCATGGCAAATAGCAATTCTCTCTCAAGAATTTTTTTTGCGTTCACGAAAGCACTAATCAGTAATACAGTCTGCTAGAGAAATAATAAATTTATATAATCACGTGTGCTAATTCAGTCATGTATCGTATAACACTAGAGATATTGGTTCTGATAGTGACTAAATAAATAAAAAATATTTTTAATTTTCTCTAAATTCAAAGTACCGTTTTCAAGAGAAAAAAAATAACGACAGCTTTTAAGAAAGACGTCAGTACACAACTGATGCATACACTCATACGAATACACGAATAAAGACGTATCCTAAGTTACGTCTATTCGTTCGATAACAGAATTCAGTTCTCGGCTCTGGCTATACATATGTAATTGACTTATCTTGATATGTCAATGGGCCAATCCTGTACCTATCAACTTCCACCTATGTACCTGTACCTATCCCTATACCTCCGCAGCTACTTCCCAAAGGAGAAACTAACCGAAATCAATATCAGATGATACCCTCGACTTAACCTCAAAGCCCAGTACAATTTCCAAAGCTTTGCCTTCAGCCCCCCACACACGAGACAACCCATCTATTTTTACTATCACCGCTCGTCCTCACTACCCAAATTCACGACCTTTTACATTCTTCCCTATTTCTAACGTCATCCATACCCACTTTAATACGCTGTTTGTCAAAATCGATACGAGGAGTCGCCGAATTGTCTCTACCCCTCCAGTCAGCCCCCACCCCCCTCGAATAATAATAAAATTATTAATATTTGATATTAAAAAGAAAATTGAAACACGATCAATGCAATACAAGAGATTTTACTATCGTTGATTATTGCCACAGTGATTTATACTCCTCGCATAACCTGTATCCTGGGTATGTTAGTCAATGTCCAAAGGCCATCTTTCCTCATGAGGTATTAAACTGCAAAATAATTGCTAATCGAACGATAGTAGATACCCTTTCGAGTAGTAGTAGTAGATGCAGTACCCTCAATGTTGCATGACCCGCCGACAAACTAAGGGGTAACCTTGGTAAAGGACGCCCCCCGGCGAACTGCCGTGTCTCTTGTAAGTGGTCCCGTGTTGTCCAGGAGGTGCGGTTCAAGGTGCACGACCCCAAGGCTCACAGCAAGGGTGGTACCTTGGAGAACACTATTAACGGACGTGCCGACGAGGAAGCAGCCCCCGTACCTCAGCACCTCATTCATCCCGGCAAGGATATCAGTAAACTCTACGGTACGTATTTTCACTCCCATGCACCTTATCACAAAGAGAGGCATAATCGTTCTTGCAAATGAAAATACCTTATCAGTCGTCTTATTTAAAAAAAGAAAACACATCTAATTCATCTTGTCTGAATAAATGACAATTAATACATTGCCTTTCTGTCGCCATCTCGACAGGTGTAACGCCATCGGACATCGACAAGTACTCCCGAATCGTGTTTCCGGTCTGCTTCGTCTGCTTCAATCTGATGTACTGGATAATATATCTACACATCAGCGACGTGGTGGCGGACGACCTGGTGCCCCTGTAGAAACTTATTATTCGGCCTGTGCTGGGCCAAAAGAGGCGCCGATGTAGACAACATCGGGGCACCGTTAGTCGTCAGGATTGGCAGTGTAGTGGCTGAACGTCGGAATGATAACGTGGGACCAACCTTTGGCGAATGACGTTGTGACAGTACCGACTACGAGCATTGACCCAGTACTTGTTTAGTACGTTGGCCAAGTACTAGCTCTGTGCACTGGCCCAATCTCAAATTCAAACGTAGACCCAATACGGGCTCTGAGTTTTGGCCCGATATTCAGTCAGGAGCTTGATGTTAATTAATTGAATGATTTTATTTAGACTCTTGAGTAATCTTATTATTTAAATCCATGTGCTACGTATACTTAGTAGCCGTCAGATATAGATACTTTTAAATGATCAGCGAGTATTATGGATTACGATTCGGTCGCTACTTACATACGCTGTCGTTTGACACCATGCAAAATCATTCTCCTAAATTTGTTCAAGGTTAGGCGTTGGAAAGTTTTTCAAATAAAATTGACCGACTCTTTTCAATTCTGAATTGACTTGGCACAGAATGGCATGAAAGCACGACTGTCAATAAAATGATAGGGCGCAGTCTAAATAGACGGATTGACAATGTCAGGCGTACTAGGTAGCACCGAGCTAGGAACACGGTAGGACGCGCCAATTTACACGCATAGGTACAAAAGCAGTCCCTAGTCTTTGCTATACTATAAAAGTAAAAATCAATTCCTCGGAAAGGCACAGAAGAAAATAAAAGGAATACAGACCCGATATATCATTTCGTAACGATGGGCCGGGTACTATGTATACAAATGACCCAATATTGTCCTGACGTTAGATCGACACTGTTTATAGACAAACCTGATCAGATGTCAAAACATACAAAGAACTCAATATCGGCCCAGCATCGACCCAGTATTGAGTCGACGTTCCACATACGATCAACGCCAACCCTGAGCCGGGGTCACGCGCTCGAAAGATCCAATGTTGTTTTGACGTTAGACAAACGCTTGGGCCATAACCTAGTAGTAGCAGCATGATAGGACTGATGCTTGAGACAGGGTCAATGCTGATAGAATCTGTCAAATCGGAACTACGATTCGCCATCGGCTTGGTTCTGGCAGCATGACATACCCACTATCGGTTCAGCGTTAGACCATATCTATCAGCCGACCTTGGCTGTCGAAATCGACTCAATGCAACGCTGTTCGTCAAAGTCGGCTTAGAACGAAAATTCCTACAGTGGGTCCTGCTGAAGGACATCGAAGAAGGTCGCCCACAAGGTGGACTAGAGGATAAAGCCACGGATATAAATACCAAGACCGTGAACGAGAAAGTTGAAGATATTGACGAAGACAGATGAGGAGACTGAGAGGACGAAAGGGGAATATACAAAAGAAACGAAGAAGAAAAAAAGAATTAATAAACTCAACGGTGCTGTGACCACTTCGACGTTCAGGCACTGCAGATACATCCTAGCGGACCTACCTACTCTCGGAGCTTCTACCCGTCGTAAGCTTTTGTAGTGGCTTTCGAAAGCCCACGCGAGATGTCGCCCCGATCAGCGAAACGAAGGATAGATATCTCGTGGAGGATTTAAAGAAAGTTAATCAATGGTGCCGGTCATGTGGATGTGGATGAAGAAAGGTCGAAACTGATCGAAGGGACGATACTGTCCGAAGCTGTCGATAGATAGTGGGAAGGAAATGGCGCAGAAAGTTCAAAGGTGACAAGGAGAATTAGACGTGCTTCGCGTGTCAGGTGCGATATAAATGATAAGATGTATTGCAACGTGGCATGAAAAGTGGGATAGGTTACGATACTGGGTGAAAATGTGACTCGTGATTGCAGTGCGGATTAATTCAACGAGAGACGAACATATTATGACCGGAAAACATTGCCAGTATATCTCTAGTCCGTAAATGAAAAAGATTTGAAAAAAAAAACTTCGGTATAAATACGTCAATTTAGCCACACTAATAGTTAACTAAGGTTTATCGACTAAGGGATCGATCTGCTCGATTATGAAAAATGTGTTATGACGGGAGGCACCTGCGAACGAGGGTTAAGTATAGGAATAGTCTAAAGGGAGTAGAGAGACGGGTAACGGGTGACGTAATTAAAATGAACAAAAAATCAAAAACAGCAAGAAAATGGATACGTGCCTATATGTGACCGGATGTTAGGCAAAAGTGAAGCGGATATTGAGATACGAGAATGACGACTATGTAAAAGAATTTGTATGAAAAGTAAACGTACAGAGGTACGGGTACAGTGGTTGTCTCTTTAAGAACGTCTTCTTTGTCAACGTTGACGTTGACGCGATGATGGGAGTGACGCATACGTGGAGAAAGATCGAGGCCCAAAACGCAAAGGCGAACTTCATCGAAGTAATTTCGACTGCGGAAAAGGAGGAAAAGGGTGGGACAGAACAAAAATGGATAAAAGTATAAAATGTGTTGAGCCACGTTGAAGGTTGGAGACTGATGCGAAATATTAAACTAACTAGTTAATACATTAGTGAGGAAGTTACGATGCTACGGTAATTGTAACTCTCGATCGGTGCCGGTGTAGTTGTAATAAACGTGAACGATAGAGGGTTCGAAGAAAGTGAAGGAAGGAAGGAGTAATGGCGGCAGGGACGTTGCTCGTGAGAATAACTGCGAGAGGTGACCGTTTTGGGAAGCGAGCTGAGAGAAGATGGATAGAAAAACAAAAGGGGGGAAAATAATAAAGAATGGCTCAAAAATGAGGAACGACGTGGTGCAGCTTGCGGGATACGCGATAGCTCGCGCTCATGCACACCGGAGCCCGTTTCCGTTCCGGCCAATCCGTGACGTATTTTTTCTCGTTTTTCACATCTTCTTAACTTGAATCGTGTTCCACTTTTTTTACGCCTAATTTCTCGCCTCCTTTATTCTCTCATTTTCTCTTGGCACCACGTCGCGATATTCTCTTTAAGTTCAAGTCTCGCGCGGCCCTTAGTCATTCTCATAGCGTGAAATCGCCGATAAAAACATCCCTTACATGATCCACGTTAAATGCCAACCTCATTAGAACGAAAGAGCGAGGAACCCTTACATGCGCTCAATGCACAATGCGACGGACAAGCCAAAAAGAATGGCAACGATATTTTCTTTCAACTACTTTTCACTCTTTCAAAAACCATTCTATAGACAGTTCTCCGTAACGCCATCTGTATCTCTGTTCTTGTTTCTCGTGCTACCCTTGAGCATTGTCCCGTTGTAAATTGTCTTTTTATCGTGTACATCCGGTCGTGATATCTGTTTTTTCCATTTCTTCTTTTCCCTCACGCATTCACGGTCTCTAATTGTAATGTCTATTGCTAATTATCGCCTACAGGTTTAACGGGGTTTTTTTTCATGCAATTTTATCACTATAAAAGGAAAAAGCGGGACCCCGTTTCATTGTTTAGTTGCTCGAACACCGTGAAAAAAACCACTTTGCACAAAAGTGCCGGTAAAAAAATTGAGTCGGGGCACAGGCACGTATACATGGTCCTCGCGCTATCGATCCCCTCTGGCGGCTGAGAAAATAGCTCATTCCCGGAAAGAGGTAGGGAAAGGGGGAAAAAAACTGACAAAACACATAAAACAAATAACAAAAAGTACTGGGACAAAGTGGTGGGGCAAGGAGGGGTTGGAGGGGTGAGCGTTTATCCTGGCACGTAGCGGATCAAAAGAAACGTCTGGCGTCACGAGAGCATTGCTCTAAGAGAGGCTTGTGAAATTAATGCTTCTTACCGGTCCAGTTGGATCCTTTTCTACGAGACTGGAGAGAATCTTGTTTGATCTCCTAGCTCGTTTAACGCGCAATACTTACGGGACGTGTAGCATTGATAAACGGAGAAAGAGATCTTTCCGTGTCCTTTTTCTCGCTCCTACCCCTTTATTGTATTGTCTTCTCTGTTTATCCACTTTCCTGCCCCCTTCCCCACCTTCCCTAACCCCTCTCCCACAACCTTGATACAACTAACACCTTCTTCCAGTAATCCTTTCAAATCCACGAGTTTGAGAATCTCATTTGGCCAGGAAATTCTCCCTCGACTGTTTACACGTAACTTCAACCCCACCACGTACATTTATGACAAAAAAAAGCATACAATTTTAAATTTTATTAAATAATTTTCTCCGACACCCTTTAAGAATTTATTTTTCCACGCTTTCGTCTCTTTCCTCGCACATACGTTGCACCGTTCGCGTGGAAATAGAAGGGTGAGATATTAAAGCTTGCCATTCACGATATCGACCAGACACGCCCAGCCCCCCTCTACCAACCACCCCAACAACCCGAAATCGTCCGGTCGCCAGATTCGAAGTAGACAGGACGGCACGATTCTTACCTCAAACCCCTGTAATAAGTATCCTTATTAGTATCCTTGGATACCGTTTCTCTAAATCATCTGGAATTACCCTCTTCGAGCTGTCAAAGCTCTTGATGCTGAGTGACGGTTTCGCTATCCAGAAAACCGAATATCGACAACTCGCACTCCCCAAGTATATAACAATGCCTACCTATCCAGTAACGAATAGACGTCACGCATTTCCGCAAGTGTAATTCACGCAAGAACTCGCCAATCCGATTTACTCTCTGCAGGGTATCAAAGAACACTATAGGTATGCAAACCTGCCGCGATACCAAACGAATGGCTGAGCACTGCTAGCCAGCAGTAAAATCGAAAGTTCCTATTATCGTGAAGCATGCGATACTTCGATATCACGAAGAAATTGCATTATTCAATAGAAAAAAAATAGTCAAACGGAAATAAAACAAATACCCAACAGTGCCCCGACTCAAAATTCTACACACGTCGTTACAACTTTCACGCGTATCAACGACTAGCCCACCCTTGCACGACTAACGAGAACAGGATACAATGTAACAGAAGCAAAGCAAAGGAAGCCGAAAGGAATTAAAGTGAAAAAAAAGTAAAAAAAAGAAGTTGAACCAAAAAAGAGATGAATAGCCGAGCGGGATGAAAATATAAAAAAATGATACTCCCGGGTTTTCATGCCAATTTCCTATTTTCTACGTCTTCTACACGTACGAGTGACGCGCGCGACGTGATCATACTTTATAAGTGACTTTCGTAAGGGCGGTCTGTTGCCGTGGGCTGTGAGCCAAAATTTTAGTGCGTTAATCAACGAGCCCAGACACAAGTATAAGCGGCACGCGCACGAATTCCAAATGAAAGCGTTAAGACTACATTACCGTTACGTTTGAAAATACTTTTGCATATTAACCGCGTATCGCATACGTCATCTGTCTCTTATTCTCTGACGTTATGCCGTTGTTTATTTTCGTTAGAGCGCCACTCCGCAGTGATATACATATACGTTGTCTAATTGAAGTCTCTATTTAATAGCAAAGGTCAAGAGCGTTTTATCGTTGTGATACAATTATAGAGTATATGCCTACATTTACGTTGTAGCCGGTTCGCTAGTCGGTTTCAAACGTCCAGGACCGTCGTGTCGCATGGAAAATTACTCCAATAAAAAAGCAGTCGAGTACAGGGTTTCTCTAGCCCTCAAAAAAAAAGATATCAAATTTTCACATGTCGCGAGAGTGACTCGCGGTAATGCATTGAGACGGCACTGTATTAGTTAATCGGACAGAATAAAAAAAATCAATTTTCAAAATCCAGATTGGAAGAGGATCGAAACTTTTGTATATTTCAAGTGTCACCCGTTACACGACTGTCCTGGATGAGCCGTAAACTATATCCATGGTCCGTTTAAATATTACATATTATAAGGATCTCTGTCCTCTGGTAGGATTTAAGTTTATCGTGGGCACCTATTGCGTATTATCAGATCGAATATCGTTAAGAGCAAGAAAGCACTATTAGAATGAGGAGTACAAGAGTACACGATGAATATATACAACTAAAGGCGAAATTGAGTCTTGAACATCCGATAAGGGCAGCCATCGACAAATGTCAGCCCGATCGCTCGATAACAATTAAACTACATAATGAAAAAAAAAGAGAATATGAAGATGAGAAACCAATTGCCCCCCTTGTACATACAAGTTTTATACAGAGTATTATATTCATTAAAGTACTATGAATTAATTATACGCAGAGACGGTAGTGCACACGACACGTGATTGTTCGCACATGTTTAGGTTTAGATAAATTATTGTAATATATAGGTAATAGAAAGTAAATTAGTAATGAGAGAAAACAAAAATATATATATAAAAATAATATATATATAATAACGTTAGAGGGCCGCGAGCGGCCGTCGAACCAGGATGGTCTGTAAGTTTGTTCGTTTGTTTGTGAATGTGTTTATGAAACTGCTAAAATCAATTTTGGGTCGTTGCGAATTGGTGACGGCGAGTCGTGAGACTTGGTGATTTCATATACTGTAAAAAAACCGGAAGTTCCGTCACCACGATCACGTGGGACTTTTGGATGGGCGAAGAGAAAGAAAAAAAAGAAAAAAAAGAAAGAGAAAGAGGGAGATCGGCTTTGAACGATTCGACCTCGATTTAAAAATTGCCACGATCCTGAACTAAGCGTACGATAACAGTTCAAATCACGTTAACAGAAACTGCCAACTTCATATTATTATACGTAATAGTCAATCAGAACGACAGAGGACGAAGAAACCCAAAATTTTTCTTAGGATAAACACATTTACCGTTCGCATTTTATATAGAACGTCGATCACGAAAGGATTTGCATTGCCAATACGAGGTCTCGATCGATCAGTCAAGACACAATCGGAATTTTCATCGAACGTCATTTTCAATTTTTTGACACTGTCAAAGCCTCCGCGCATTGTTGAGGATTCACGTTTACAATGACCGATCGGGTACCGATTTGACGAAAATGAACGATCGTCATTTCGTCGATCGTAAGAAATCATGCTAGAGCTCGATTTTCACTGAGATAGGACGACAATTCACTGCCACACTAGTCCTGGCTGAAACTAAGAACAGTGTATGACGACATAAACTGATTATCGTAAAGGACGTCGTATTGGCTTAGCACAAAAATCCTATTATCATTTTCACTCATTTTTTTTTCGTCTTAATCCTTGTATTATACATAACCACTGTCGATTTCGAATTGCACGTAACAACTTACATTGAAAGTGACTTCTTCGATTATTCTTATTTATCTACTTTCGGATAAGGGATATGCGAAATTTTAATAACGAATATGCGAACGAGTAGTAGCACACTGCTCGTTTTGGTTGTGTAACAGGAGTAAATATCGATTTTCATATGTCACGACGAAATTACAATAGCATTGAATTTATGTTGTATTCGTGTTTTCACTGTTATCGTTTATGAAATTTCTTTACGCTTATAATGAATTCGTATTCGCAGACTCGTTTTTTTTTGTACGATTCGCGTGTTTGTTCTCGCCTTACCCTTGTTGCAATATGCAGCAACGATGCTCGAGAACGATGTACTTTTACGATTTGCGGGAGGATTTTACACATTTTTTGCAATAAACTCGACATCCCTTTAAAAAAAAAAGAGGTATTTCTCAAATTCGAGCATCGTTGCCGTCGCGGAAAAAGGAGCACAAGTTAATTTTCGAGGAGACAGAGACAGAGAGAGGGGGGAGGGGGGAGAGAGAGAGAGAGAGAGAGAGAGAGAGAGAGAGAGAGAGAGAGTGAGTGAGTGAGACCTGGAGAGAACGAGGGAGAGAAAGTGAGAGAGATTTTAAACAATATAAACTAACATACAGAGTAGTGGTATTGAATGAGTACATTAATAAAAGTTTAAACTAACAATTTAAAAATCGAGATTAAAATATAACCGGAAGCGCGAGAGGAATGAGAAGTGACGTTAATTACTTATCTATACCCGTGAATGAAATTAAGTATGTACCTAATAAAAACCAACACACGCAGCATTATTCACTACAGATCGCAATATAACGTAACTGTAAGTCCTGTAAGTATATGATTAATTAAATACTACATGATATACTGATTATTATACACTCGACACACGCGCAAAAATCTAATACGATTTAAATTGGAAAAAAAAAGAATAAACAATGCCGATTTAAGGAAATTTATTATCACACGGTATCGAGGGGGGGCCGCGTGTCAAAATGTTGAAAGGAAAATCAAAGTTTATAAACCGGTAATCGTGTGTATATAAATCCATTTTGCGTTTCCGCTATTTTTTTAAATATTTAACTTGATTTTAATTTAACTTGAGAAAGTCCGATACTTTGGTTTATGGCAAATTAATAGAACAAGTAGAAAACTTGATCGAAGGTTTTATTGTCTAATGAGATATTCGGTCAAATATCCTCGACTGATCGAATCGAGAGCTGAATATACCCGAACGATGATTTCATTTATATTGAAATTGGTTTTTTTTTCTTTTTAATACAATTTCCTTTCACCGCTTTGAAATTCAAACCCACCCCCCACCTCCACCCCCTTCGCCAACCACGCACCTTTTTAATAATAAAACTGTAACGTAATAAGTTATGTGAATAAAGTACAGTTACACGATACTATTACTATTATTACCGAATAAAAATAATAAAATATACATATATATATATATATATACGAGAAGGATACGAACAAGGCGAAAGATGTGATGAGTCGTTTCAAGAGTACCAAATTCTAAAATGAATTTAATATTAACTGCATGTACTATATACATATAAAGATAAAATTAAACATCCCCCTTAGATCGGGCACCATCTTGAACAATTATTACCACTGTAAAGTCGAAAAAAAAAATGAGAAAAAAATACCAAAGATGGACGACAAGCGGGATGACGTCTATTTGTACGGAACACGTTATTTAAACGTATATAGCTTAGAGATTAGATATTGGGCGAGTGATTTCTGATGAATAATTATATTGTAAGAATGTTTGCGTGTATATTATGTGTATGAATCTGGGGTCTGTATTTTATGGAAGTTCCTCATCCTCAAGGAAAACTGGCCGAGATTTTGCAGATTAATCAGCGAGAGTCTCTTTCGTTTTGTCAGTGCTTATCGCATCCGTTTCTAATCAGTATCATTTTTAGGTGTTAGAGAAGCTCAAATAATTTAAAAATTTTCATTTTTCTTTTTTTATCAACAGTCACGAACTGGAGTAACTCGTGAGCTTCAAAAGAGGACCATAAAATTTTAAAGAATTCTAGGGAAAACCAAAATATTAAGAAAAAATTATGTCGATCGTAAACATTTAAATCGCGTCGCGAAAGGTACTGGCAAATTTTTATGAGCTCTCGCGAGCATGCGCAATAAGGTCGTTTTTTTTTTATAACACCCGAATAAACTGCATAGTCGAAACACTTCATACAGACTACTCTGATACGTTTCACGATCGTGTCGATCCTGAAAATCCGTATTCCAACTGAAATGACAGGATTGTCAAAATAATTAAATCAATTAGACTTATCGGAACGAACCTGTGATCTATTATCAAAGATAAAACGAAAAAATAAGAAACAGACAACCTAAAAAAGATCCGACACGAATTGGCGAAAGAGCAAATTAAAAAGTTTTAAAAAACGACAGTGCGCAAACAAAACGCTAAGATTGTCTTCAAATATCTCGTCCGTTCCTCTTAAAGAAAGTATAAACCTCCATAAAAATGAACCTTGGCGTTTAGGATGAATTTTTTTTTTTAGATATTCGTAACGCGCGGACTCGGGAAATCTCGATGAAATCGTATAAATAAAAGAATAGGAAGGAAATGAAAAAAAAATTCTGATACAGAAGAATCCATCGCTAGGCAGACTCGAAGAAATAAAAATGTTTTCTATAGTGTGATACAAAATTAATGATTAAATGTCGCACGAGTTAAATTCATCGTTAAGCAACCTCAATATCAGTATCATTATCATTATATTGACATACTCCTTATCATTAGCATCCTTCGGCGCGTCTCCTCGCTGTCTTACGTTCTTAGCGCACAACCCACCCTACCCCACTCCCCGGTATAGTCGCTTCGGATCCTTTGTAAAAATCGAGTCACGAGATAAAAGGAAAAATGAATACATACTTATATACACACGCGACATATATGCTGTTAAAGAAAAATTATTCGACAAAGGATTGAGGAAACGTTAAAAATATATATATAAAGCGTATAGGAAATTTGAATTTCAAAGGATACACAACGCTTATAATACGCATTTCAATGCGGCAAACATAACGAAACAGAATACCGAGGAACATGAAAATATTGCAAGAAATTCTTCAAAAACGTCTCTCCAATCTGTTAGTATTTTTATTGCGTTACGGTGTGCAAGAGATTTTAATAAATTATGCAGTTTGAAAAAATGTATCAACTTTTCAATTTCCTAATAACGATCATAAAAATAAAATTTGCCTTCAATTTTTGTTTTTTTTTCAAAACGAAAGAGTGGATCGCGATAGAGGAATGAAAAAAATTTCGATTTTCTCAAAGACATACCGACTGCTCCTGTAGCCAACGCACTAGTGTCTATGTATATATACATATATACATTCTATCTTAAATAACATCTTAAGCTTATCCCATCGATTCTCGTAACTTTCTCCACCTCCCATTGTCTACTTTAATAACATACACTCCTGTTACCCTCTTATGCTGATTTTAATTTCAAATTCCTTTATCACAATTGCGATAGCACTTTAATGTAAAATTAAAAACGAACACCCCATGCATATAGCATATATACATGTATAGATGTTACATAGTCACAATTCCACGCTCATAGACACACACTCACACCTATTCACACGACGAACACAGATGGACGTATAGTATGTTGCAAAAACGCGACACATACACAAACACACACACATAGTGACACGTAGAAAACTTCGCACACACTTAGCCAGGCGCAACAGTGATATATAATAAAGAAAAGAATTTCACAATACTTGAGAACCGATGAGCTCCCCCCCCCCCCCAACTCCACCGCATTCTTAGATTAAATCGACTCGTCTCCTGAGAAATACATTCATCCGGTTCTCGGGCGCGCGTAAATTTCAAATTCTTATTAAAAAAAAAAAGGAAAAAAAAGATAGTGAACTCGCGAGAGGACAGCTAGCGTCGAAGAAACGGTGATATTTTTATGGAAAAAAAAAATAAAAAAACATAGACTAGCATCTCTCCGCTATCCCCGAAAAAAAAGAAGAGGAAGGAGGAGAAAGAGAGAAAAGGGGGGAAAAACAAGCCAGAAGAAAAAGACAAAAATAATTTAGTGATTTTGAAAAACGAAACCACAAAAAATATATATATATGTATAATGAGATATAACGAAGATGATGATTAAAGGCTCTGGGAGTGCCTTACGTGAATTTCCGATTTTATCGATTCCACGCGAATCCTCTTTTTGCGAAGTTAAACTACTGTTATTTCTACTGACGACAGTGAGGCCTCCTACGACGCCCAATAACGTTGCTCAAATCGCCCTTAGAGGTTCGCGGTACTGCCACCTCAATATTATAGTTGCTGTCTTTTTCCACATAGAACACTATACGACGGCCCACCGTTACATCACGACAAACTTATTGCGTATTTAACGTGTACGTTTTATGTGACGTTTAACGTACTGATACGTAGTGGGTACACTTACGCAGCCGCACGTTCGACCGTTTGGCTTTAACACGAAATACATATGATTCGCGTAATTCCAACACCGATTCGACGACCCATGCACGCTCGTGTATTTATTATCCAATAAAATCAGATCGAGCGACCGATAAAAAGATCGACGGTTGGCATAATTGCTTATTTTTTGTTTCGATAGTAGGCGTGAAATTTTAGCATATCATATAAATTGCGAATATTCATGAAGTGCAAGTTTTTATTACGAGTGGCTAATGGTTTTTTTTTTATCTTTTTTCTTTGCTTCTTTAAAGCTCATTGCTAATGCATATATAGAACCATGGGCTATAAAGTTTCAATATTTTGACGATGAAATTTATTCTTTTTTGTCAATCGATCAGTCGTTCCGTGCGCGCCGCGTACTGTAAATCGCGAAATAATTACTAATATTAGAGTGTGCAGTGCGTCAGATAATATTATTATCCCACCACCGTAACATCCCCCATAAGCTAGAACGACGAAAAGTATCCAGACAATTGAAATCAAATCGAACGCATATATAGATATTATATAAAAATAGCCCCTAGCTGAACATTTTTTGAATCGGGGGGGGGGGGGGGGGGGGG
>JARQSV010000374.1:21886-38170 GCA_030142285.1 Calameuta idolon
TTTTAAATAAGTAGTGCAAGAAGTGCGCATGCGCATAGCGTTGACCACCATGCTTTTGCGACGATGCCAGGTTGATCATCCTAAAAGCGAGCTTTGAACTAAAATCACATTTAACTAGAAGATGCTTAAAAACGATTACAAAAGAGAGGTATGAGTAAGGACTTTAGAATATGTATACCCGTATGCTTCTTGGTGATCTTGAGTATACATGTAAAATATAAGGAATATATTCTAAATATTCTAAAAAAAACTATTGAACTAGCAATAGTTACTATTAAGATCGAACAGTAACTGTTCGTTGTTAATAGTGCGTACTAATAGGAAACAGTAGTAGCTGTTCGGATGATTATCATTCGAATAGCTATTATCGAAGTTTAATAGTAATTAGTAATGGTTTACAACAGTAACTATTCGGAATATTTTTATTAACATCAGTAACTACTACTAGCATATCATACTACTACCTATAATGATGCATAAACGATAATATAATAACAATTTTTTGCACGTGTGATGTCATGGTCAAATGTTTAGTGCACCCGAAGACAGAACAATTAATCGGACATTTCTTCGATGGCAAAAATTGTGTAGGAATTTCACTTCTATTATCTTATGGTTGATATTATAGAGTGGGGTCGCTAGTTGTAAAGTATTCAATCTAGGTACCAATAATTTCTGGAAGTTTAGTCTATACACATTTTTTTCTGGATAAATAAAAGGATTGTGTAAAAAGTGAGTCTTGGCATCACACAGGCATATCATTTTTATATATACTTATGTCGACCCTGAATTTACAATATCCACGAAATCCAAGCAACATTTCATCTACCGTGCAGTACTCCGATGGAGAAAAATTCAACCGGCAGGTTCTGATGAATTCTCGAAATACATCTTCAATATAAGAGAGCCAATTAACTGTGTCTCCGTTTTCAAAATCATCAAAGCGTTAAATACACTCGGTAAAAATAAAAATCTTCTTACGGACATCGTGGCTCGAAAGTATCTCTACCAGTGCCACCTGTGTGCTAATTTCTGTACTTCTGTCAATATTAACAAGCCAAGTAGTGCACAAAATTCCTCCATCTCAGTTTTGCCACAGAATGTGATAGTAAAACCTTACTTGAATTTTGTCTATTATACTATCACTAAAGTTTCCAAGCCCTGAGAGCACACTTAGGTTTATTATCTCGTGCTGGCCCTATTAGCCCGATTTGTGCAGATACTATATTTTAACGACGCGTTTTTCTAGTAGATGGCGGTAATTCGGACCATTTGAATTTATTTTTTTACATACCAATATCATTGAAAACTATAAACTACACCTGCCGAAAACGACGAATTTCTAGAAGATGTTTCATACAACACGCTTTCGTTCGGACCTAATAATTCTTCTGCAACTGTCACTTGCAATAGAATTTGTGTCATGGCCACTGTGTTTGGAGGAAGCATCTCTATAATCCGAATGGTCATCCTCTACTTCGAGAGATTCGATAACTTGCTCGAGATCTGATTCCATTGTTCACATTGACTAACGTATTTAGTATACATGGGTCAAAACTGACCCGGTAAAAAGTTTTGTCTATGGTATCTTTGCAATTTAGCGTGTAAGGAAACCTCACACGCGATTTTTGCAAAGTTTTCACTATAACAGAAATACCGGGCATAGGGAGGCGGTGCATGACGCCAACGGGAAACCTAATCTGTAAAGCTCAGGGTAGATTTACTGTATCGTACTGGTCGATGGTTCCTATAGTAGCGGGAATTTTCAACTGTTTGTACTATGTAAGTATTGAGCTACGCATTTTACTTAATATTAATAATAAGAATGCCGATTGGATACGAATCTTGGACAGCAGTGCAATTAACAAATGAACTTCGAAAGTGTGGTGCTTCGTTGAACGGAAAAGAACAAGATCTCCTTGACAGGTAAAATATACAATATTTCGATGGTTTATGTAAAGTAAGTTTCATGAACATTGAACTGTACTGGATTAATTGTTTTCGCAAATTAAACTTTGATTTCTGATTAAATTTAAAATTGTATGTGAATTCACAAATATTTTGTTTTAGTTAATATGAGGCTACGATTATTGACGTTACAAGTTTTGCATGTTGCAAATCGACACACTTCACTTGTGTACCTAGATTCATTTATTTACAGATTAGTTTATTATGATCTTCGATAAATTTCGTTTTTCGTAAAGCGATGAATTCCTGTCTCAGGGCAGTCCTTTACACAACTTTCGTTATTTTTATTACTTAATTATTTGTTTTCGGTTCCGTCGAGCCGTCAAAAATTTTATTATTTTTATGATTAACCATATTTCCGAAGTCCGTCCTCATTTTCTCTATTTTCCATAATTTTTTCAATATATCCAAAGTTAAACGTATCAGTAATTCTACAATTCGTTTATGTTATTGATCATTATTTAAAGCGTTAGCGAGATTAATCGAGTTATAATTTCTGTTAAATTTATGAAGTAACGATGCGTCGTTTATTTTCTTGTACATTAAGGTACTATTTCATGCATGCGACTGCGACAATTGTCGCGCGACAAAATCACGTTAACGTAAAGAATTCCGTCGCGTCTATGAAATATGGCGACGCTCTGCGAGTGATGCTCAGTCGCATGATAATCACTATTATATTGGTTATTTCCATTAGCTTTATAAGATTGAAAATTTATATGAGAAATCTAATAAAAATCTATTAACCTTATTCGCGTGCGTCTTGTGTTCCGTAGTTTGCAGGCTTCGTCGCATATAGTCAAATACAAGATAGAATTCTGTCACACAAAAGTTTATCTCGGCTCTACTTTCGTGCGACGAAAGTACACCGGCTTCCCGTCAGTTTTTAACCAATCAGCGTGATTTTGTCGCGCGACAGTTGTCATAGTCGCATACATGAAATAGTACCTTAACGCTTGAAATTCTGATAATGTTAGTAGCTATTTCTGTGAGAGTAGTGGGTTATATGTATATACAATATATATATATGACACAGAATTTTACAATTTCTAGATTTCCTATGTTTCGCAAATTTCCTATATCTCAATTTGAAATCTTCTATCGTACATCCTAATGTTCTCCGGTGGTTGCGCGGAATGCGAGATCTGTCTTCACTTTTTTATCTTGTTTTGCAGATAAAAATACATCTGTGAGATCGAGTGTCAGCCATGATCAGTTGATTTGTGGTTTTGCCGCGTATCTCTACTTTGTGTAGTCGTATAAAAGCTTTATAATAAATACGAAACCAAAACGCTGCTATCGAACGCAATTGTTCTCAACAAATGATATTAAATTTAAACTTTTACACAGACTTTTAGTACACTTTAATAAAAATTTGTTCTTACAAAACGGTCAGTAACGGATCCTGATTTTTTGTGAGATTGAAAACCAATATTGATCTTATATATATCTTCAAATACAACAGATCGATAATTGAAAAATTATGAAAAATCTGTTACTGTACCATAGTATAAACTCAACGAATAATCATTGATTTGAGATAATGCTTTAACCTTCTTCAATTTGAAATTTTCATAAGTCGATATTTAAAATATAATTCTTCAGGGTTTGTAGTCTTTAATGAAATAGTGATTTTGTTTCATGACTACATGATTATATAATTACATAACGTACATAACATGCATCATAACCAACGTAATGCAGGAAGTATAATAAATATGTATACTAACATAGCTCATATTTTCTTTACAAATACTTTTGCGTATATCATTAAAGTTTCTGAGATGACTGCAACTTGCTTAATAATTATAGTGGCTTCTTGAACGCATGTGTTCCACGTAACCGTCTGATATTCTTCCTCCTCGCGAGTATCACACTGCGTCAAAACTGCAAATAACGATGACTGGCAATAACTGTTCTCCTTTCTCTTAGTACGGCGCTGTTTTTCGAAACCGTGACGCATGAATCACCTAATTTTATGCTAATCCTACATTACACAATTTACAGGACAGCTTTTATGTAAAGACGTTGTATTTGGAAACGAAAGTCTTACAGTGAACAGTGAAAATTAATTAATTTATTATATATCGATAAAATAATAAGTACGGTAGGAAGTTACATGCATCCGTCAATACGAGATAAGTGTATGTTTGTATTATCTCTTAAAAGTCCCTCAGATTTCACATTATATTCGTGAATCAATTATACAATGTATTATAAACACTGCAGTAGGTCCCGCCTATGTATTATATTAAATTGTATCTAGCAGTATACATTAGCATCGCCTTACAAACGTGATAAGTGATGTCAATTTTTAATATTCAGGGTAATAAAGATATCAGGATGTATCCACATGCGTGTCAAACAATAAGAATGTTGTTTAACATGGAGTATTGATCCAATGAGTGAAACTCGGCTAGTTTAAGGTTACGTTGGTCTCGATTTGAATTGATATCGGCAACATCGTTAAGACGGGTTAGTGCTGTGTAGCTAGCAAAGGGGGGCGCACCGTACGCGTCATCGAATATCATTGCCATTTGCTATTGCAGCAGACAGCAAATCATAGTTGACCATCGCGGAGTCTAGTAGAATTGCAGACTTCAAGATGGTCGTACGCCTATGCAGGAATGTGTGATTGTGTATAGTGCATATATGTGCGATTACGAACAGCATTTTTGAAAGTCCTTAAAAGAAACTTGCTCAATGTTTTTAAATAAGTTTATCAAAATTGTATTCTTTTTATGATTGTGTCAAGTAATTATTTATCAATTTTGACTTTGTTTATATATACAATGTAAGTATGTGTATATGTAAAATCATAATAATTCCTAGTCTCTTACTATTTTCTAAATACGTAGGCCAACTTGCCGAAGACACTGGTATGTATCTGTCCAAAGTATTGTTATATGTCATCGCATACCTGTGTGCCGTCTGTAATCATAATTTACTATCATACAGCTACTGGAAGTTGCATCTAATATTTGTATCTTGTATTATGTGGCAATAGAATTAATTTCAACGAGACTCATTTCTACAAAAAATCCAGAATACTTGGTACAAAAATATATAATACATTTTATGATCGAGTATATTGGGGGTATGTTCTGAATTAAAAAATAATCATTTTGCTTTGTATTCATTCGTGCAAACTTTTTCCGTACAGTATTCCCTCCGTGCGTACATACAAATACAGATATACCTTAATGAACATGTGTGGAAATGTACGTGCATCCTATTCACGCCATCTATATTACACTACAAAGTTCTTAGTATACGTTTGTTTTACACGTGTAAATATATACATACTCACTAATGTTACACTGTATTAATACGTACTTAGCGAATACCTGTAGTCGGTCGACTAGCTCAATGTGTTTTTGGACAGTTCACAAACAGGCAAGTCAGGCGTGGCTTTCCATAGAATCATGGAAATTTGTACTAAAATGAAAAAAAAAAAAATAAAATATATTTCAGTACAAATTTGTGACAAAAATTGTATGCAGATTGCATTGTTTGCGAACTGTTAATGAAATCCATTGATTTCGGGCACAGATTATAATAATGTCAATAAAAAGATGTATATATCAGAGTTTTTGAGAAAAGAGATCTTAATTTTCAAGATATTTTGGTTTTTAGGTAACGGTTCAATTGACAAATTTTTTTCGAAAAATGAGTCTGTTCGGTTATATATTATATTTCATATTACTAGCTACATGCGCAACATAGTCAGTGTCGCTTGTGAGCAATTCCGACAATGTTGGAACCACTGGAAAGCATAATTATAATGTTTGAAATATAGCATAAAACTCCGATAGTAATAAATTCAAAATACCAATGCAAACTTTAAAAAATTTACTTGATTCGTCTCACCAAAGATATTCACTTGTCACGTTTTTCCTGCTTACGTTTCTGGAAAGAGGCATTTAGAAACTGATAAGTGTACGCCGAGCAAATTCGCATATGTGTTCGAGTAATTCAATACGCAACAACATCTCGAACACTGCTTTTTTTCCAGCGGCATTGCAAAAAACTATAACTAGGAAATATCCTCTTCAAGACTCGACGTCTGCAGGTAATGGATGTGAGGTTATGAGCTCACTTTCGCCTTTGCACCATTTGTATGAACAAATATCGCTTTACCTCAAGTAGAAACCGATACTAAACCGATACTAAATAATTTCTGAGAGTACGAACGGGATTAACAATACCACACAAGTAAGAGACAATAATTGTGTTAAAGGCACGCGAAGTCCGTTCGGGAATCTGCGGGACGCGCATCCCGCGTCCATGAAAATGGTTTTCGGAACATATTGGTTCGCGGCGATGCCAGCGCCAACTTCCTGATGCGCATGAATCACAGGAAACGATCGAGAGAAGCAGGCGCGTGGCCGACGTAACAGACTTATATTTTCTTACTTTGTTTTCCAAAATCGTGGCCATAGAAACTACCATTACTATTTATCCCTTTAATAAAGAGTTTATAAATTATGTTCATACTTTGTGTACTTTGCACTGCTGTCGAGAAGCCCTTACTACTCTGTTCGGAATCCTCCTGAAAACCCTACACCGGCAACGGTAAAACACTGAACAAAACCATTTTTTCTAATAGTTTTAATACTGGATTTTTCAAAAATCAGCAACATTTATTCCCTGACTCCAATTTCGAATAGGAGAAGGCGTGTATAGGGTTCTCGGACAGCGGTTCCAACGATATCGGATTTCGCCACTGCGAGCGCTGGCTGTCGATCTCAGCTCGAGCCGAAATGTCACGCGCGAGCCGAATATATTGTAATGACGATATTTTCAGAGAAATCGCGTTTCCAAAAAATGGACACCCAGTGGAAAAAAAAGAAAAAGAAAGATATAAATCTATTAAACCATTGAGCGCCAGGTATAATATATGTATAACAGACTACAGATTTATTATTTATTACTACGTGTCTATTCCTGTTCTTTGCGTACTTTGCATGCTTAATATTACCTTCCTACTCGATATTACTTTGCTATAATGTGTCGAATAATTATTACACTCAAATACCCACACAACACTGGGATTTTAGAAATACGTCATACAGACGTAGTCAATCGCCACTACTGATATAAGATAGATATCCACAAATCCGCAAATGACATCTTTCAGACGTCATTCTTAAATATGTTTGTCCCACCTATGGATG
Organism: Calameuta idolon; assembly: GCA_030142285.1. Taxonomy (NCBI): domain Eukaryota; kingdom Metazoa; phylum Arthropoda; class Insecta; order Hymenoptera; family Cephidae; genus Calameuta; species Calameuta idolon. The sequence goes on from JARQSV010000374.1 coordinate 29,032, forward strand.
CCTATTTGTTCGTCTTTTGAACATCCTACCTGTCATTCATAGGATGTATTTCTAAAATCCATATGGCAATTTGCTTCACATGAAGAGGATATTCTTATAAGGAAGATGGCCCAGTCATCGGTCATGTAGCGGCAAACTCACTTTTTAATAACAGACAATGTGCCAATAAAACCTACTATAACATTACTATAATCTTCATGTAAAGAGTGAGAAACCCGACGTTTGAAAATCTATATACATCATTGGAATTTCTTCAGTAATTGTGTCCTCATTTTCACTGAAGTTTTCATTGCTAGTTTGCTGAATGGTTGACTCGGTTAATAATGCACAGTTACTTTCGTATGTGACGTATTCAGACACTTCTTTTTGATGACGCAAAGCTTTTCTGCATTTTTTTTAACTTCACTCGTCGTTTTTTTTTTTAAATCGTGCGCTGCTCTGACTATCGCTCACCTTTTTTTAATGTGTTTCATTCTCGAAACACGCCTGGAATGGTGCTTTCCAGGCGCTAATCCTATAGACTCGATAACTTTTTGAGTGTAGCCTTCATCAACATTTTTTTGAACGACTACACAACCATACCGGTAATCCATCTATGCTGCCACGCTTAAGCATTTGGCCTTAGAGGCTTTGCTTACCATGCTAGGATTCAAGCTTTCGTTAATATTGCTAGAAACTCCGTCAGAAAATTTGTCTGAATTTGCTGTCAACTTTTGAAAGACGCTATTAGGTGCTGCAAATAACCGTTGATCCTTGAATCCGCCAGGAACCAATTTGTGGTAATAATTTTCTTGATCTTGAATAAATCCGCAGCATCGGCCACAATTTTCATGAATATTAAAGGCATGGTATGGTATCTTGCAATTGCCTGCGCCATAGCCACACTGTTGCCTTTATTTTGCATCATAACATACGTAAAGGATCGGTGTAAGTACATAATACCATCTTTCATCAGTTCCCTGTGATTTTTTTTCAATCTCGTACAGTTGCCTTTTGACTCCTTTTGAAGTCATGATACACGTCAGTCAGTTTCCCAACTGGATGAGAAGCACCAGCACGACAATCAGAAATTGATGAATTATCGTCATCGCCTATAAGAATGCCTACTTGTAAATCTCTTGATTTTCAAATAGGACTTTCATTGATGAATTTGTTGGCGACATGAGCCTCCATTGCTTTCGCTGAACCCCAAAACTTTAACTGGCATTTGTGATCAAATCGTTAATCGAGGCAGTGTAGCCTTGTTAAACAAATTAAATATTGCGAAGCTCATAACTAACGATTCTAATCTTTAAATTTATAATAATACACAAATGAATTATTTGAAACTACGTATCTAACACAAGTTTCGAGTTTATATCGAATCGTGAATTGCAACGTGAATTTCCAGCTACTGAATGTTCTTTCCCTGTTGCAATCTGGTTTATTAGTAAACATTTGTGGCAACGAATAAGCGAAATGGAACCAAGGCCTCGATGATATTCATCTTCAATACTTTCTAGCGAAAGACACTCTTTGCACGAAGCAAACCACAAATATTTCCCAAGAATAGCTAATTCTACAATCTGTCGTCCTTTTGCAGGTTGTACAGTTACATTATCCTCATCTCCAGATTTCTCTTCGTTTGTGTAATTTTCAATGCTTCTTTTTTCTATAACAGCTTGTCGGTTTTTACCAATATTCTTTCCACACTGGATTTGAGCCACTCGTAGTTTATATATTATACATTTTCAGAGACTAATTTGCTTTTCCAATCTAATCTTTTTGTCTTCCACGTTTTGTCTAAACGATATTTATTTGAAATAACAAGTCACTTCTAATATACACTGAAACGTCACTTTTAACCAATAGCTGTATAGGCGGCAGTGCAACCAACTAAACGAATCAAATATAATTTTTTATTTTTATAAAATAACGAATCGATTTATATAAAATGTTTTAAATGATTCTATTAATACTTTTATACAGTAATTTTAGACTTTATTAGGGTATTAAAATTGTGCTATTTTCATTTTCTTAGGTTCGAAATAGAGGATAATCACATTCAAAAGTTACAAAAAATAATGTTGCAAATAACAGAAAATACTCGTGACAACTTCTTAAATATCTTTGAAAATTCTTCTAATTGATAATTTTAATGTACTTTATTGTAAACATACCTTCTGAAGTAAGTAATTGTATGGTACATCAAGAACATACAAATTACTCTTTTTTCAATTTTCCACCACTTTTCACGTGGATTGTATAGCCCAAACAGCCTTAATGTTTTTTAGAGGAGCATAAACACTGCGATTCCAGAGTTAACACGTGGCTGCCGCGACAAATTTCTTGCAATGAAATTTATATGGACCTGCCGGTCACCGGTTAATAGTCAAAGACGTAAAAGACGTAGCAATGCCATACACTGTAGCAATTTCTTTTGTCCTCGTTATTACTCGTGTTCGCCGCGATCTGAGAGAGAATAAATGTGAGGAGAGAGAGAGAGAGAGAGAGAGAGAGAGAGAGAGAGAGAGAGAGAGAGAGAGAGAGAGAAAATGACCGATAGCGTGTTTGGCCTAAAGATGTGCAGGCTTGCATAGCAGACGAATGGTTTCGGAACTTGCCGAATAGTTCCGATAATTTCCGAGTGGAGATTAAAAATGTAGTGTTTACCAACGATACGTCAGGTGCGTGTTTGATGTTTCTTTCATTTCATGTAATCTTGAGTCTCTGACAAAAGAAATATCCAACACGCGCAGCTCAAAACGCTGTGATAAAGACGTCTTACTCTCGACCTAACTGACAATGAGACATCACTAAGCAAGACACAGGACATCTTTCAGCCATCTGAAAGTTGAAATCACGACATTCTTTTAGAACTTTTGGTAACTGAAGTGACTTCGTGGATTATCGACCGATCGGCCAATAAATAGAAATGCATTAAATTTACGAAATTTCGGTCCCTCTGGGGACCCTCTTCAGATATATTAATATCTATTAAAGAGATTCACAAAAATATAATCAACGTTTTCCACAGCTTTCAGAAGTATACTTGTCTTGGAAATTATAAAATACGCGTACACTGCGAATTTTACATTTTCAGACTGAATTCCCAATCATCCAGTTAGTCGCCTACAGTCAGCTTTTCTTATTTTTCTCCATTAAGTGGCGAGTATGCAGGCTTTATTTATAGTTAATTTGCCGACTCCGAAAAAAGAACAAATTTCACACACACAATGGCAAATGAAATAATGTAGAATCCTGTGCTATGTAAATTTCATTTTTTCAGGCAGCGTAATTATGAGGTCAGATTAAGACGGCCGTATGATTAGTATGATCCGTAGAAGCCTCCTATTAGCTTTGTCGACATCAGAAATAATTAGGGTCCGAACGCTATAGTCAGCCATATGAAATATGTAGGTAAAATATATAATTGACATATTTGGATACCCATATACGATTTTACGAGAATCGATTCAGAACTAGGCTACTATTGGGTTCTGGTAGCGCGATAATGCAATATCAAATTTACATAACGAATATGAATGTAACGTATTACATACTTGAGTAAGAGAAGAAATAACTAGCGTGTAACTTACATTTAATTTCAATCTTACTTAAAAATGTATCGTGGTGGCCTAGAACGGTGTAAAGACATTAGAAGAATGTTTCCAAGAGTAAAATAAAAAAACAATGTAGAAGGGCAGATGTTTCTCGAATAAGAGTGTCACAATGATTCATTAAATCTATTTTCTGCGTAAGACGGATGATACATATGTGTTATTGAAGCAATGTGCAGCCTCATGGTTCTGAGGTCAATTGATGATGGTATCTCATACTGACAAGCCAGTCTAACAATTGCACGACTACGTCGAACGAAGTTGTGCGAACGGAATTCTTAACCGAATGAAACTTCATCGGGAGATATATTAATGAATTATTTTTTCTTAAATGTCCCAGAAAACGCAACGTTACATACAACGTGGACGTTAGTTAAAATTTTTATCTGATTTACGTAACGTCAACATACCTAATCTGTGCGAGATACCTAATGAGATATTTTCAAGTAACACATTTTGTTACGACAATGGAATAAGGAAGCTACGTCGTAATGCACGACGTTCCTACAGAGCACGAGACATTTACATTTGCATTTACATTACGAGACATGGACGTCCATTATTTCTCCTAAATACGCTAGGACATCCTGTAAACGTTTGATTCGTTCGTTATTGCTCCTGGACATCATGGGTATGGAATAACATTTCATGGATATCCAATAATCCTTCAAATATTCCTAAAGTCATTGTATCCGTAGAAAATCCCAGCTGGTATCGGTATATAACATAAATATAACAATTACAACACATTATGGAACATGTAACATAACATGAAGCCTACGTGTAAGGCAAAAAGTCAAAAACTTTTAGATTGCTCAGACTCCCTTTGTGATATTACAAGCGACGTATAGCATATGTCATTTTGCCTATACATACATATGTTAAGTTGCCAGTTTCTAACAAGTTTTACGTTGCTGTTATATTATTTTGCTATCGATATGCGATATATGACGCAATGATATTTCGATCTCGTATGCAGGAGATAATGACGATTTTCTCAACGTTACTTTGAAATATAACTCGTATAATAATTTTAATAATACATTTACCCTTATGATATTATTAATGGGGGCAGGATGAATCAGATGGCACAAATCGCAATGAACTTTGCGCTTATTCGAAGACTTGTTAAGAATAAAGTTTTAATGAGTTGGTAATGCAGGTGACAATTCCCCTGCTAGGATTGCGTCCTTGAGCGAGCGCGAACAATATATTTTGAACTGTTCATTTGCCGTACTCAATATTATTTATAACGGCAAAAACGTATAAATTATTATACGAGCGTGCATAAATTTTCATAACAAAATTCGATACTTGCACGACGCAACATACAATTGATTAGGATTTTGAAGTAGAGATATAACGATATTGTGCGAACACCTAAAAACCTTTAATTATTATCTTAACAGAATCTTTATTACCTGTTCAACTTTGAAAAAAAAGTGATTTTCGGACGACAGCATCAACACGTGATTTAAATCGAACGTGACGCATGGACAATGATAACAAGAGTGACGACGAGTAACAGAAATCATAATAATATAATAATAAGACGAAAAAGAATATTGATCTATTTTATTACTGGAATAATTTTTTTTAATGCTTATGGTGTTTGAGTTCTATTAAGAAACTATATACTATTTGTTTATTACTAATAAAAAAATGAATACGAATAAAAGTGAATAAGAATAAAATTCTGAAGTATTTATTTAGTATATCATGGGATACACTGCATACACTCTAAACGTGACGCTTTTACGTGACGTTTACAATAGTATTCTGTTCTATTCCACTAAGCACAGTTCATAACAGTTCTATTGCTTAGAAATAATAGGTTACACAATAGTTGGTACATGTGCACAGGTGACACAGTTTGCTGCTTCAGTGTAATAATACATTGGTCATTTAAAGAAATATGTGTGTTTAATATAATTATAATAATAAAAATACATTATATTGCTGTGCCGAAAGTGTTGTAAAGGCATTTAAATGTAATACATATATAACACCATTTTTCTTAGAAGGACACAAAGATATATCTGAATTTGTAACGAAAATGTATTCAATTCAAAGTGCAACTGAACTGAAAAGACTATATTATATGTATAATCAATCCATAATTATATAAAGCGAAGGAACGATTGGGAAATATAATGAAATTTACTTGCAAAATGTACTAATAATTTCATCTTGCAGTTGATATGTAGTTGACGCACTCTTTTTCCCCGGTATTTTACTATTTTTTGCACATTGTCCTATAAAATTTGTAATAATCACATGTCCTCCTTCAATATCTTTTGTTCGCAGCTTATTATGGTCCTTCGTCATCTTTGAAATATTTTAAGTCAGATGATGTTTGTATAAATGAATTATTCAATTCGGAATAAAATTCCGTAGCAGAAGGTGAGGACAAATAGCTTAAAGAAAATCGAGGTAGAGCAAAAAAGGTTTTTTAACACACAATCACTTATTTCAATACAAATGTATAAACTTCCTAATTACCTCCGCCGAGTAGAACGTAGCTCATTTAGGGGCTTAATTTTGAGGCCAAACGGAGCTTAGATTTCATGTTTCAGGAGCACTTTGCATAATTTTCAGTGCTTTTTGTTCAGACGAAAAACTATTGACAACGAGCCTCATAATACGACCGAAAACTGAGCGATCGATCATTTATGAATATTATATTTTAAAGATTCACACACGTCACAATATTAAAAAATTTGTGTGTCGGACCCGCTCGCTTCATTGGCTCGTTAAATAAGGTACAATAAACAGCAGCCCAGATATAGAAAACTACTCAGAGGAGCAGCTCTACTCCCTGGATCTTAACCCCTTGTCCTGCCCGCTAATCCCGATTGCTCGTGTCACAATAAACAAGAAGGTCATCCACACGTCGAGCCATTTAGCTATTTAGCCGTGTGCTCGAACTTGCGCAAAATATTTGCGTCTTATGACACGTATATTTCGGCGAAAGGAATTGCGAAATAATAAACACGTTTGGGTACAACTAATACTTTTAAGATGTCTGGGAAGTAAATATGATCGATTCGTGAACAAAAATGATTTATTATTTAAAAGTGGATAATGTATCAGTAACAATTTGTAAATTAACACTTAGTTTAAATTAATAATGTTTTGAGAAAACTCTTAGAACATTAACAATCTTCAACTGTGTCATATTTTTCGAAACAATGAGGTTCACATGTAACGCAACTCGACATTTTTTATACTTCCACGTATAGGTATAAGGGTTGCTTAATTCTTCTAGGGAATTATAACCTAAACGTGCGAACGTAATAAAGAATTACAGGTAACTGAAGTGAGAAAATATCGAGAACAACTGGACCACGAGTCTGACTCGTGTTGTTTAGATACGTTTGTCCCAAATGAAGTACCACGAGTCAGACTCTTGCGTATTGTTTTTAGCCCAATTTTCTTACCGCGAGTCTCAGTCGTTGCTGTAGGACAAGGGTTTAAGGCCCTCGCCTAAAATACCGCGAACTACGTTGAAGCACACACATACGATCACATATACGCATGCTGTAAAAAACTGAAAATTTAAATACCTCCCTTGGTAAGTCAGATGCGAAAGTATGTTGAACATCATGGAATTGGTTTTCATAAGTGATCAAAAATTATAAAAGAGTTTTCTCAATTCATTCATATCGGGCGTCGAAAATTATTTCCAATATTTACAACCTTCAAAGGTATTTAAGAGTTCGATTTGTACTGTTTTATTAAACGATGCCATAAATATATTTTCTATTCTTTAATTCGATACACAAGTACACTCATCGTTATTAACACTAGATTTACGGAACCCGTAATTTTGAAGCATTTCAAATTTCATGTTAAACCCTTAAATTCCACACTGGGATGATTTGCAAACTCGCACCGGGTGTGCAATTCGAAAATTAAAGTTACAGTAATTATAAGTATTACTTTTTAGCAATTTCTGACGATGCTGATAATCAACGTCCGCAAATCTAGCGTTAATGATGTGCAGCTTGTGAAGGTAAGAGAAGAGAGTGGGCAGGATTGTTTGCGCGCGCAACAGACAGGGTACTATACATATAGTACTATATACCATACGGTCTGATTGTGAGCTGAACGCCAAAGCGTCAATCATTTCGTCCTTCTCGCACAGCACCAGTACGAACGAGTGGGCAATATGACGCTAGTGTTGCTCTCGCAAGGTTTGAGGTCTCGCTCGCACCGTATTGCTCTTTCCGTTCCACGCACGGGCCGATGTACGTGAACAGTCACCGCTCACTCTCCTCTCTTATCTCACCGCACGACGTCCACAAGCAGGAAGCCATTAATGACGCTGAGTTACAAGACTTGCTTCGTCGCGTTGGCTGTACTGTTACGTGAAAAGTAAATGGATTCAGAACGTTCAATTCCTACAATGAATGTATCGATAAATTTTTCTTATATACATAGTACGTTCTTCCTTTCCTCATAGCTGTATCCCCAATGGGGGACATGTACCAGATACATAGTAGTTCATGAGGTATTTGATTACAATGACAGGACATACGACCTTCCTATTGGCTGTGGGCAATATCTGCGCAATGCTACACCTTCTCTTCCACCATGGTATCACTAGTTCGCAGTCCAGTGTACGTACAATCCAGTCCACATACAATACATATCATTCTAAGGGTATATTTTGAAATTCACTGCCAGTACTGCGTGTATCATTAAGGTTGTCTCGTTACCTACACTTTCCGCGATTTTTAAAAAGTGCAAATTTTTATTGAATGATATTTTAAAGTAATTAATGACAACTTGCCCTTCTTGAAAAGGCTAGAAAGTGTAGGTAACAAGAAGAAAAAACATATTGTGGCCCTTTTTAAGGAGGGCAACCACGTTAGATGCTTCAAAAAACCAATTTTTTTTTTATTTCATAAATCTTTAAAAATCTTAAGAATACACCTGGAAAATTTCAAAACGATATTCGGATTCCTTCTAACGGTATGTATATAAATGATAAAGACTCTCCTCTCGACTCTCAAGTGTGCTCAGCTATTCCCGAGCGCACAGTGAAACTTTAAACGTGTTTTTCTTGAAATGACATTTTTTCAATTTGCGGGAATTCAAAAACTAATTGATGAATCATCTTCAGATTTGGAACACGTTTACACAATATAATTTATTAAAATATGAACCTAAAGTTGGAAAGATTAGATTGTTTAAAACATATTTATTATTGCAAAATGCTGGGGAAAAAATGCTAAAAATCGAACATTTTTTTTCAAACAGGTACCAATATTCAATTCTTAATTTTTTTTTCAAAATTTAGATTCATATCCTTAAAAAACATCTTAAGAATGTATAAAAATTTGTTGGATTATTTTACATGCAAATTGCGAGCTGCCCAGTTCCCGCAAATCGACAACGACGCTGAGGACACGACACCTTAATTAATGGACGAATTAAATTGAAAAAATTACCAAAGATGTATAAAAATATGAATAAATTATTGTCAGAGTTGCGGAAATTTTCGATTTTTTTTTCATAATAAAAAATATAAAAAA
>JARQSV010000374.1:47550-61877 GCA_030142285.1 Calameuta idolon
CGCTCTTGGATAGATTTGTATGGTTACGTCCATGCTCTTGAGAGTTTTGTTTTGTTGATTTGAGGTTGAGGTGCTAGAATCTGCTGTGGAGTAATAGTCTCCACGAAACGTGTTGCTCGGCAGAGGAGAGTACCCGACGAGACGTCTCCACGGACCCGCAGAACTTCGGGTGTGATACCGGCTAGCCGTTGAAAAGAGGCGCAAAGGGCTGTAGAGCGAAAATAGTTTTGTTATGGTTAAGGGCAGGGGAGGAACCCATGACCCGAGTTGAGGATGTGGTCCGAAGCTGTCGCCCGACGTCCTGGGGAAGCGGCCGTGGAGGATGTCCGGTTGATACGTACCGATTCGCTAAGAAACGCTCTCGATTCAGTTTAAAGGGACGATTCGAGGGAAAGGATAAGAGTTATCGGCTACAAAGATCTTAACCAATGAGAATGATTATTTCTCGAATTTGACTATTGTTAAAGCAGTCTGTCTTGGACCGCCGATCGAGGTGTCACGAGTTGGTTCGCGCTCCCGTGTTATCTGCTGATAGTTTTTTTACCTATAGCAAACTAATTAGTCAACAGAGCCAAATATCAGAAGTACAACGATTGAGCATTGGTAGTAGAGCCGCACTTAAGAGGCCAAAGAGCCACATGCGGCCCGCAAGCCACGGTTTGCCGACCACTACTTTACGGTATAGAAAGTTATCGCGTTGCTCTCGCTATGTCCAGAAAATGTTATCGATTTACTGCGTGTGTTTCGGATGTGCAGTGCTGTGCTCTAGTCTAGTGCCCACCTGAGTATCCCCTAGATACGGTTCTCGGATTTCATGGAGATTAGCTGAACCAGCTTCGGTAAGAACTCCCAATTTATTAATTGGTGAAGGGATTTCGAGTTTATAGCCACGATTCGTTCTGCTCTGTTCTCGATTAATTGCTTTCTGTTTTCGGCACTATTTACCTGACGCTTACTCCGACCCTCTCTACCTCAACCTAGCAGCCTGAGCGTCCGTGCATTTCTGTAACCGTCTGCTTCGGTTCGTGCATCCAGTTGCGTTTGTGGGTTGCGTTTCTCAATTTGACGCGTCCCCAAAAATCGGCAAGATCCGTTGAGCTATCGCCTTGGCCGGTTCGTTCCGTCAGAGGTCTCGTTCTCGCGGAATTGAGACTGTCCCACCTCAACTTCAAGGCCATGGCGGCTCATCAGTTCTCGCTGAAAAATAAACTGGCTTGCGCCCACCTGGTATGCGGACTCATGAACGAAGGCTGGACGATCGAAGATGACGTGTCGAGTCAAGAAAATACGTTACACCTGTCATATATTTGTTATATTACAATAATATTGTTCTGCGGTGGGAGTTAATAGCTAACTTATGCTTTACACGTTAACTTCACCTTATATTACATTTCATAACCTATTGTGTAATTGTTATATTTGTGTCATTACCGGTGCTAACTGAGACGTATTGGCAGTTCAATCTTAGCGACCTAAAGTTTTTCGGGTGGTGTCGCAACAAGTTGATTGTGATATACTCACTATGTATTGACAATAGAAGATGTACAAAAATCAATTTCCAATTTTTCCCTCCTTGAATACCAACCCCACGACAGACTAGGTCGATTGTAAATATGGGTGCATTATTCCTGTTACAGAATAATTTTTCTCTGCGCTGACTGCTTAAGTATTGCTTCTGGATGTCTTGTTCACATTTTCGGGTCACTATGTGATGTACGAACATTGCAAACGATGCATATCTCGCGTGGACCGTCTTTATATGTAGTAAGGGTTAATTTTTTGATTTGAAGATGGTGTTCGTATTACCAATTTTATCGCAAATTTTAATCAGTAACTGGAAGCAATTAGGCATAATAATTTTTTTTCAACAATTTCAAGTAGAAAATATGATTATTTGTTTTTACCCGATTCAAGTTTTTTGATCTTTTGTTTTTTGATCATTTATTCTATCAAAACTACACAGCGCGACATTCCCCGATTGATTTCCACTCTTAAAAACAACTGCGTTCCGTGACCGTCTGGGTTGGGCATCCTACCAAATCTCTTTGGGAAGTTTTCTTAAATTTGACATCAGTCTATAAGCGATTTTTAATAGTCAAATCCATTAGATGCACATTTGTACCATATGCCCTTCTCGGTCCTATGCCGAACATCTCATCCCCTCACATGGATGGCCCGAACATCATGCTTCGCTTCGCTAAACCCTGGATGTCAAGTGTTTCACAGTAGCAGCTTGATTCCTCGAGGATTTAAATTTTTAATTCGCAGCCCCTCAACAATGGGAGTCCTTTCGAACGGCCATTCCCGCTAGCTCCTAACCGACGATGGTAGAGGGTAACGTGGGGGCGGGCGAGGACTTATAGGAGTCAGCCTGTTTCTCTGAAATTAATAACATATTAGGATTTAATTTTGACAAATGCGATTTATTCGTTCTAGTAAAATAAGTACAGTCGGGTGGAGTGAACGAGCGCGACTCTATACAATACTCAAATTTTCACAGTCGAGCCGATCATCTTCTTGGGCCAGGGCTGTCCCCGTCTGCGAGTGTCCTTTTCGCAGCGTGGCAGGGCTACTGCTTCTTCTTGACGGTACTCGCTCTTTGCCGCTTTCCTCATCGTGGTGTCAGTAGCCGGTCAGTCCGTCGGTCCAAAATCCAATAGCTGGGTCGTACGCTGTCACTGTCCACGTTCCCATAAGCGATCTAGGCCGAAAACGTTTCCGTTCGAGGTACAGGGGGAGCTAGCGGTCCCTACGGACTCTACGCGAGAGCTCACCAACCCACAGATTTGGAATGTCGGAAACCCTCTACAGAAGCGTCTTAGTACAGAACGTGACCAAAGAGGTTCTCACAATAAGTTTGGCAAAAGTATTACCTCGGGATACGGACTTCCAAGCCACCCCCCCCCCCCCTCCCCGGAGGGGGACTCACCCGTATGTGGTGTCAGACTCGAGGTGGTAGTGGTTGTTGACCCATGCATTTGGGAAGCGGGCGACCTTCCTATGACTGGAAGGCGCATCTCGAAAAGAACAAAAAGTTCGACGTGCCCACCGAAAAGTTGGGTAGTCAGAAGACGGAGGATACAAAATATTTGTTTGCTGGTGTCTGGCGGGCTTACCAAGGTCATTGGTACTTCGAAGAAGGCGTCTTGATCGAACGTGCCGATTCCGGCTTGTATAAAGATGTGGGAGCATGTCTGTTGTACTAAGCTAGCCGCAAAGGGGTTTCCAGGACCCTAGTGGCGGAGCACGTATGGGCGAATGTCTGGGGACTGCCCTCTGTCACTGTCCACGTAAAATTCCAAAAACTATTCGAAAGAGACAAAGCGAAAAGCAAAAGGGAAAGCCGTGTTCGAAATCCCCAAAAAAAACGAAAAATGCTATATAATTGCACGCACTCCTCTCGCGGTCAAAACCAAAGTGTCTCCCCTTGTGCGAAAAACTTCGGGAATTTCCGAGGATATCCAATCTTACCCGAAGTCCTAGGATCTCACCTGCGGGGTGCGACGATCGCCGTTTCCTGCCCGCGAACCCCGCTGGCCAGGGTCTAGCATCTCGGCTCCTGGCGACGCTGTCGATTTCCCGCTTTGCCCTGATGGTCCCTCGATGATCATCCTTGCGGTGCCCCCAACCTGGCAGTCTTCGGGCGGCCCCCATCTTTCCCAAGGCCATCCGATCCTAGGGCTCAGCGTGGCCGGTTCTGCTCCTCGGCTTCCTCTCGCCACGATCCTTGGTCCTCGTAGGCATTTTATCGCCGGCTGTCCGTCTTCCTATGATTCTTATGAAACGGGTCATCCTGCAGATGCCACGTTACACATTATATGTATTAATATTTATATGTGTGTCCAGATTAGGTACTCCGATGCTGTTGGGTGGCCTCTTACGATACTTCAAACCAGAAACTACGGAAACCTATACATCTGCGATTTTATATGCTACTGGAATTTCATTAGCAACTGCTATAAATGTAATCTCGTTAAACCAAGCTATATATGGAGCATTTCACATTGGTGGAAAAATCAGAGTTGCAGTTTGTTCCTTAGTTTACAGAAAGGTATATACATGTAAATTAGTAAATATTAGAGGAATAGGTATTTTGATATAGTAATAGTAAGGTATAATAATTTTAATGTTTATTGGTTTGCAGGCTCTACGGTTAAGCAAGACAGCTTTGGGTGAAACAGCTCCAGGAAAAATAGTGAATTTAGTCGCCAATGATGTGAACAGATTCGATCTTGTCTCCATCTTCATACACCACATGTGGTCAGCTCCACTGTCTGCCTTGATCATAGCATATTTTCTATATACTGAGGCAGGGTACGCGGGGCTCATAGGTATAGCTGCTGTCTTTGTAGTGGTGCCTATACAATGTAAGTAAAAATGAAATAATTGTCTTTTAGTAACTCTAAATCAGTATATACAGCAATATCTTTTTCAATGAACTGAATAAAATGAGTTCACATGTTTGAAAGATAGCAGTCCAAGTCATCAATACACATGCTTTAACCCTTTGAAGCATACTGTTTTTTTTAATGATTGGATTTTTATGAAATTTGGTATACATGGGTTTTTGGGGTCGCTGATTATGAATCCATTATCAGATTTTCAAAATTCAAAATGGCGGCCGCCCAAATGAAAAACCGCGATAATTTGGTGAAAATATAAATTTCGGTGGTTTTCAGGGCCATTGATGTAAAATTAAAATTTGATCATTTGAAAATTCCCTCAATCTTGGCACTATCCAGAGCTAATGACGAAAACATGCCGAGTTCTAGCTCCACTTTTTGTTGTTGTGATTTCTGTGTTTGTGAAAAGTATTGAATGTATACATCAGATTCGTGATCAGTGACCCCGAGAATCCCGAGATTAACATTTTCATGAGATTTACATCGTTTTTAGATTTTGAGATCGCCATAACGATCCGCCATTTTGAATTTTTGAATTTTTAGTGCAAATTTGTTATCATCGACCCCAAAACCTCTAAAGACTAAGTCTCAAGTAAATATTTATAATCGTGTCGTAGAAAACACATTTTTCGTGAAAGAAAACTCATTTCCACGATTTGTTTATTTATAACTTTATGTTAATTAACAATAAAAACTGGTTGCAATTTTTCTTGTAAGACGAAACTCGTATTTTCTATAGTTGAAGAATAATTTTCAAAATCTAAAAACCATGGGGAAGAAGGTAGGTCGAAAATCGATTCACCATGCTTCAAAGGGATGGACAAATGCACAATACTCACTCCCCGTGAACATTCACAATCAAAAATATATTTTACCGTGTTCTGGACATCCAAAAGTCGTATTGTAGATATAATATTTTATACTTTACGGGAAAAAGTACTTTTTCAAACACGAATTTCATTTTACAAGGCAGAAATAATATTTAATTAAAATCTTTTAGTTTGTTGTAATTTTTAAAGTTTAATATAACCACACAAAATATGCGCGCCAGGTTAGGGAATCCTCTATATTCTCCATCCCATTCGAACTACTCTGTCTATTAATTATTTACAGTTCGTGTAGTATTAGTGAAATATAGAAATTCTGTAAAAAATTTGATTTTGTGTAGTTAAAATAACGGAATCGGTTTGGGAATTTTTTATCAGTGTGTACGTCTAAAAAATAATATTCGTAGTGGCTCCGCGCAATAGTCACCGGTGTCAAATCTTAGTTTCACGCGTGAGGGTCAAATCAATACAGTACCAACAGGTATATACACCGATAGGCTCGATTTTAAAATATTTTTCAATATTTATAAAGATTTGTGTTATAATCATCACGCGCGGTCATCCACAAAAATAGCTGATACGAATGGCGACCGGCATGTTGCAGTAGCAGCTGACAAAAGATCTGAGTTCCATCGAAACTCGCCGCGAAGGCTACGATACTTGGGATACTTTTTAGATGTACATTTATACACTGAAGATTTTCGTGTATTAAAATCTATCGGTTTATTATTGCTTTCTTGTGGATCATCAATATAAATTTTAAACCCACTACAATATATGTATGTGCGTTCTTTGCTTTAATTAGTTGATCCGTTTCTTAACAAATAAGTTTAATATGTGCACAAACTGTTGATGATTGCTATATAATTTTTCAGCATACACAGGAAAGTTGTCATCAAAATATAGACTGCAAACTGCGATAAAAACTGACGAACGAGTGCGATTAATGGATGAAATAATCTCAGGAGTTCAAGTGATAAAGATGTACGCATGGGAAAAACCTTTTTGTGCAATGATAGAACTAGCACGAAAATTGGAGTTGCGTGTCGTTATCAAAAGTTCATATATCCGTGGTATTTACATGACGTTTAACATTTTCACAACGAGAATGGCTCTTTACTCTACATTGGTGTCAATGTTACTTTTTAAAAATCATTTGTCAGCCGACAATGTTTTTGTCTTCTCATCGTACTTTAATATATTGGCTCATACAATGTCAGGAATGTTCGTACGCGGTTTTGCTGAGATTGCAGAATGTTTGGTCGCTGTACGAAGACTCCAATATTTTTTGATGTATGACGAATATCAAGGTGGAAATATAACTAATTTTGCTACCAAGTTGTACAACTCTAATGGCACGACAAACACTGATTCTAAACAAAGCCTGAATAAAATGCCTAAACCGGAATTGCTTTACATCGATGACAATGTAAATGACATTGAAGACAATATAGTTGAAAATCAGAGCGATCGATATATTACCGAGGAACAGAGGAAAGCGAATGGATTAGCCACGCTCGCGGACGATTTACTGAAAAATACAGCCAGTCTTGTTCATGGTATGTATGAGAACGTATGATTACGAATAAATAATAATGTTTGCTTGTTATAAAAAATAAACTGCAGGAAAGAATAACTGTGAAAGGGAAGAAACATCGTGGATGGTCAAGTTGGATAACGTGACTGCTAAATGGGAGCCTGGCCAATCAGAAAATACTTTGGATAATTTAAATTTAAAAGTGGAAGAGGGAAAGCTATATGTGGTGATCGGCATGGTAGGGGCTGGAAAGAGTTCGCTACTATCAGCGATACTTGGAGAACTGCCGGTGGAAAAAGGTGACATTAAAGTGAAGGGTAAGATCAGCTATGCTGGTCAGGATGCTTGGGTATTTGGTGCTTCTGTCAGGCAAAATATACTCTTTGGAGAACCATATGAACGTCAACGCTATCAGAAGGTTGTTAAAGCCTGCGCACTTCTGAGCGACTTCAAGCAGTTTCCTCAAGGCGATCAGACTATCGTAGGCGAGAGGGGTAGCTCCTTATCTGGTGGACAAAAAGCTAGAATCAATTTGGCAAGATCGGTATACAGACAAGCTGATATTTATTTATTGGACGATCCGCTAAGCGCCGTGAGTAATTTTTTCTATTTTTTTTTTTAATATTAAAATCTTTTTTCTTGTTCATTGTCCTTGCGTTATCGCTTTCTGAGATTCACCTCTTGATGTTTTATATTCTTTTTATCGACACATAGTATTGCGCATCGACTTTCTATATTACACTAATGACAATTTATACTAGGTGGATACACATGTTGGGAAGCACCTTTTCGAAGAATGTCTACAACGATATTTGGCAGGGAAAACCAGAATATTGGCAACGCATCAACTTCAATATATAAAAGGAGTTGATACTATACTTTTGCTGGAACAGGGCAAACTGCAACTTTTTCATAATTATGTGAGTCTTCTAAGTGAACGTCCTGAATATGCGAGCCTTCTAGCAGCCGATGAGGACGGAGGAGAAGTGGGCGATGATTCTTCGACTGAAAGAAGTGGTATACGCCGGCAATTTTCCACATCCAGTAATAGGGTAAGTCTTCTTCGTTAACTTGTCGTAGACATTTCGCGTATAATAACTTTGTATCCTTAGCCTAATTAACATAAAAGCTCTGTCCTGACATTAAAGAGTTTGCGATACTGTATACCATTTATACATGTATGTATATCGGGATTACCTTGAGACATTTCGCGATTAAGAAGGGACTGGACTCGTAGGACTTTATAAAGGATTCTTGCACTTGATAGGCATCGTCCAAAGTACAGCAATGAATAAAATTGAATCACTGATTTATTGCTTTCTTTTCTACGAACTATTGCAAAGAATCGTTCTGATTTAAACATGCTCCTTTAATTTAGAATTCACTCTCAGACATTTACAGATCCAGAATACCATAAATTAATTCACGACAAGGAGCGTATCTAGTAATTTTGCGGTATATGTTTCTATTAGATATTTAGGATCGCTTATTGTTAGTCATGATATAGTAGGGAGAATACAATGCGCTCAACAAAAAGGAGATAACGGCATCAAGACTGCAGATGATCACAATGATTTCTGTTGATTGATGATTGCTATTTTAGAGAACAGGGTAGACGCAGACGGGTTATTAATCGTAATGTCGTTGTATGCCGATTTGTTTATAGGAATTTTTTTGGAGGGAAAGAGAGTCTCAACTCTTCACAGCTCTATTATAATAACGTTGTTATAAATAAATTTGCAGGTGAACAAAATCTTTCGAGATGCTGAGGTCCACTATAATGATTCCTTATAACTGCCAAAGTTTTTGAACTAGCTCTTTTGTTCAGTCTTTGACGTAGACAGATCCGCTGATCATCTGATAATTTCTAGTACTTACACTGAGCCTTGTAGTTCAGCCGTTAGTATGTTAACTCTATACAGTCACTCTGCTATCCATTGGGGTCCAAGTCACTTCCCTTTCATTGTAATAGCTTCTCTTTTCCGAGCAGGCTTAGAGTTTCTAATCAGCTCGAAATTCGTGTATAAGTTTAAAGTGATTTGTAATCGAGCGAAAAGGAATTCATGGGGGATCCACTAGACTTCAGAGTGCAGTTTATGTACTTAAAGAAATATATGTCCATTGTTAATTTTTTTAAGGGAGAACACTTCTACCCTGTCATAATGTGACATCGTTTACTTAATTCAGTCGCTTGATTTTAATTAAATATATGGTTGGCTTGTAGTGGACCTGATTCCGATGTACCGGTGTTTATATTTTTTTTCTATTTGTTTTTCGTGTAACAGTCTCTTATTCAGCGCCACTGTTTAATCCTTAGTTCGTACTTTTGTTTTTGGCATCCTTTAACTGTACTCATGGGTCAATTATGTCCGTCATGTTTTTTAATGAGTAAAAAACTCGTATACCTACTTTCATCCTTCTAATGAAGACTACAATAATAGAATTGAGTCGTAATTTTCTTGAATATATTGTTATGGTAATATATGAAGTAAAGTAGGCAAACAAAGTAGACATCATCATTGTTGTAATATTATTAGTCTGGTTTATAGTCGGTCGATGAGTTAAATGTGTTTTTTTTTTGACACATGGAAAACAATGAAACATGCAAAATTTGTGACAAAGAATGCATATGTTTTTGTTGTTTTTGCACTAGAAAATTTTTTTTCTCTTTTAGCATATATTCACTTTATTATACGTAAAACCATTGTGGCTTACAGAGGATTGCATTGCATGTGAACTGTCAAAGAAACACATTGAACTCTACTACATACAAGTAGATTTTGCAGGCTGGCTCGCATCGTCAGCGGCTAGGCCGGACTTCCCCTTCCACCTTCCATCTAAAAGTGTTTTCATTGGTCACATTATAGCAACTTCAACGCCAATTATATTGAAACTTTAATTTGCGAAATAAAATTGCAGGAACATGTATTTCTTAGAATTTTCCAAAATAAGGAACGGTACTATTTCAGTGTGTTTGATATAGAACACCTTGTATAAAAGTAGGGATTTGGAAAGTTATCTTACAAATAGATATCGTTGCCCTCTATCGCGGTGCCCAGTGTGTTTTATTGCCACAGCTTTGTGTACTCGTCATGGAGAAGAAAGGTATGGATGGGAAAAGGATCTAGGATAACAGGAAGAGAGGGCAAGGACGGGATGTTAGAACTTATTAAGATATACAAAGATCCTATGACGTATGTCACTTAATTCTCTCTTACGTTCTTGTTAACGCTGAAAAAAGTAACGTTTGAAAAAACTTCTTTTTGAAACCTGTTCGTTCTTGAAAATTATTCAAATTTCACCTCGAATATTATTTCGGATCATCATAACCAAGAGAGATTTTGAGATTATGAGAGTGTTGTATTAGATAATAAAAAATATAATGTACTGAAATTTTTATTTAGAGTCGAACAACTGAGATCAGTGGTGGCGATACCGACATGGAAGACGACGACGACGATCCTGAAAAGTTGAATGGAATGCTTGAAGTAACGTCACGGGGCACCATCAAGGGCTCCGTTTTCCTCAAATATTTTCAATCCGGTGCTAATCTCTGCTTCGCCTTTACTGTTTTTTTCTTATTTATTCTTACTCAAGCATTTGCCAGTCTAAATGATGCATTTATTCCTATCTTGTAAGTTTATTCTTTCCTTATTTACATACTTATTTCTTCTCTATTTATCGGTACATGTTATACGTATTCCCGTGTAATGCTCTTCTAATCTATTGTACGCTTTTTTTTTTATATTTCAGGATCAGCGCGGAGGAAAGCCGCTATTATTCCTCGTCTGCCAGTGATAACACCAGTGACCCGTATAATTCTACGAATATCATGCGGACAAGTCAATTGTCAGAGAAAGGATATATATATATATATTCAGGAATAGTAATAGCCATTTTTGTTGTGGGCATTACAAGATCGATTTCCTTTTACACGTTATGCATGCGTTGTAGTCAAAAGCTGCACGATAGCATGTTTCGTTCCTTGATCAGAGCAAGTATGCGATTTTTTGACACAAATCCGAGTGGTAGGATTTTAAATCGATTTTCCAAAGATATGCTTGCCGTCGATGAACTTCTTCCTAAAGCAATGTTGGATGCTGGCCAAGTTATAATGATGATGTTCGGATCATTGATAGTTACTTGTACCGTCAATCCTTTTTTCCTTATTCCGATAGTTATCATAGGCGGTGTCTTTCACTGGATCCGAAAAGTTTATCTTAAGACCAGCAAAAACATTAAACGTCTCGAGGGAATGAGTAAGTTCAAGTTTATTTTTATAGAGTAATAGCACTCGTCAGTGACAAGGGTTATTAAAATAATATCGTCTAATAAAACGTAAAAATGTTTTCTTTTTTCTTTCTTAATAGCAAGATCTCCAGTTTTTACACATTTAAATGCAACACTTAATGGCTTGCCGACGATTAGAGCGTACGGGGCACAAGAGATCCTTAAACAGGAGTTTGATCGATTTCAAGACGTCCATACCTCTTCGTGGTACATGTTCATTGCAACGAGTACTGCCTTTGGCTTCTCTTTGGATGTATTTTGCCTGCTGTTTACAACGGTGGTAACCTTCAGTTTCCTTCTGTTGGGAGGAGGTCGGTATTCATTACTATTATACGTTTCAAGACAAAGTCTTGGTGTATTACAATTTATTACATTAAACATTTCAAATACGCTAAGAAATAAAATCGCGCGTACTCTTATTACATCTTTAAGGGAGAATCGTAGTGCTCGGTAAATTTCTACATGACGGTGCTGCTTTGCGTTTAGCAAAGCGTGAAAACGTAGTTGATTATTTTCTTTTTATAAGGTGTCGCAGGCCGTAGAATTATTGTAAGAATGGATGCTTCGAAGTGTTCCATACGGTACTATTTGGAGGTGAAATAATTATGTTTTAATATTTGCCTAAGTGACACTTCTTTTTTTTTTTTTTATTAGCGGAAAACTGTTTTAAGGGGCGAAATGAACCACCCCCAAGAACCCCTAAAGAATGTCCCAGTGTGATTTCGCTGTTTTATATATTTGCAGTTGAGATATTTAAATGAAACCAATTGGAAGTTATTGCTTATGGTGCATAATAAAAAATATATTTTGTTCGGTTCTGATGGGGTAAATTACTAAAAATTTATAGGGATTGAATATTGAAAATTTGTTCTAAAAAAAAAAAATGTATGAATTGAATTTCAATGAAACAAATTGCACTTGGAAAAGCTAACAAAAAGTAGGAGGTACATGTCTTTGCGTTTTTCGAAAAACACCTCGTAAGAGTTGAATCACCCCTATGCAGTTGCAATTAATTTCTCATTAAAACGGCATTATGGCGTTTAAATTGGTCTTTCCAATTATTACGTAGCTCTTTTTATCCATTAATTGAGAAGCTCGATCGTTTCAATGACGTGCAATAACAAAAGCATCTGCATTGGTTCACGTCTTAAATGAGCTTTTTCGAAAAACGCAAAGACACTATCTCTTACTTTTTTTTAGTTATTTTAAGTGCGATTGGCCTCATTGAAATACGATCGATACATTTTTTTTGTTTTAAAAATGTTGCAATTTTTAACCCTCATAAATTTTTAGAAATTTACCCCATCAGAACCGAACAAAATGTATTTTGTATTATTCACCATAAGCATTAACCTCCAATTAGTTTCATTTAAATATCTCAACTGCAAATATATAAAACAGCGAAAATCACACTGGGACGTTCTTTAGGGGTTCTTAGGGCTGGTTCATTTCATCCCTTAAAACGATTTTCCGCCGATAAAAAAAATATGTCTCTTCCTTCTTCATGCTCTACAATATATTTGAGTTTCATAAAAATCAGAGGCGGAGACCTGGGATACATTCCTAGCCAGTTGTAGGTTTCGATATCCGTCTAATCGACGGCAGACCAATGTAAGCAGACGGGCCTTACATGCTTTTAAGGTCCAACGTACCAATTAAATTTGGTTCTATGACGTTGGAACTGATTTCTTCCAAACACTGTCTAACCTATTTACATAACTGACACACAGTATTATATCTTAAATTATAAATAAGTTATATTGACTATAAATTATTCATTCGTATAGATAACGAGTTTATTTATTACTTACTCTGTGATGTCGTGAGTATATGATACACTTTATCGTTGAAATGTCCTGTATCGGAAACATCTGACAATTTTGTTACCATTTTTTCGTGACGCTGCTTGGTCGTAGCCGTCGTACCCATTCGTGTGAACTTGCCGCTTGGCGCACGCATTCACGCTCTGCACTCAATTTGACAAATCTCAGATCTTCAGCTGGCGTGGTAAACCTGAAAAAATCTGCATATCTGGACCCTTTATGTTGGTCTGTCGTTGACTGAGCTGACATCGAAACTTAGAATTGAGGAGGGAGAAAATGGGCGTCATTATCAGTTTGGAAACCACTCTGACACCTCACACGAATATAAGGTAAATAGTATTCTTTTTGTTACAGTTTTCTCCAGCGGTGAAGTTGGATTGGCAATAACTCAAGTAATGGCCATGACTGGAATGATACAGTGGGGAATGCGTCAAAGTGCAGAAGTTGCGAATCAAATGATGGCTGTCGAAAGGATACTTGAGTATACACAGTTACCTTCAGAATCTAACGTATGCGATCAAGGCGACAGCTTTAGAAAAATGAAAAAGGGTGATTCAAAAGAGTATAATAGAAGTTCCTCGGTTCCACCGAATTGGCCCACTGAAGGATGTATCAAATTCATAAATGTTTACATGCGTTACGCCGATGGTGAAGCACCTGTACTTAAAGCTCTTAATTTCGTAATCCGACCCACCGAAAAGGTTCGTCGGTGCGCACTGCTACTATTTTTATCCGGAGTTTATAAAGAATTTATGAGGCTATTCAATTTTCCATATTAAATCTTGTAACATTTTATAGGTAGGAATTGTTGGCAGAACTGGTGCTGGTAAATCTTCTCTAATTTCGGCACTTTTTCGCTTAGCAAAAGTTGAAGGATGTATAGAAATAGATTCCATCGATACAGGTACAATTTGCTTAGAAGATTTACGTCATCGTATATCTATCATTCCGCAAGATCCTGTTTTGTTTTCCGGAACTCTTCGACGAAATTTGGATCCTTTTAATGAATTTTCGGATCGCAGCTTATGGGAAGTTCTTGAAGAGGTGAGAAATTGTCTATACGTTGATGAAGTTTTTCTTATTTTTCTATACAAGTATTTCCTAATGGTTTTTCATTGAAAGATGAATTACAGACTAATATATGAAATATTGACTTTGTTTTTATATGAATTAAAGATGAAAATTAATTTAACGTCGAGAGACCATTATTATTTTTTTTTATAATTCTGAAACTGCCTGGGATTAAACCGGGAACTCCAGGGGCTTAGCATGGCTCGGACAGAATTCTAGACCCTAGGCTAATCGTCTGCAGTTCCCGATTCACACCCGGGCTGTGGCAGTATTTTTTCACGATATCATTAATGTCCCATTAACCATATTTCCAGGCTGTTAAGTGATTCCCAAAGAGAGTCCTAGTCGCAATCATCTCCAAAAAGATTATATACAT
>JARQSV010000375.1:0-15890 GCA_030142285.1 Calameuta idolon
TCTCTCTCGTGAAATATATATATTCTTGGCATAACCTGAACGACGGATTCTTTACTGAAGAAACCCACCAATAATTCCTGGAACCCACAACAAATATAAATTCGTTGATCTACGATCACCGAGTCGGATCGTAACAGGTGTCGGCCGCATTTCTGGCACGCCAGCCGTTGCGAGTTCGGCGAAGATGACGGGCGTACCCCGGCGCCGCCGCTTGTGTTTTTGTTGTTGATGCCGCTTAACTTGCCGCTGCCTGCCCTGCCGCCTTTGTGCGCGCCGCTGCTCGAAGCCTGCTTCCGACCGCTGCTTGGTTTTCATTCTTCTTCTTAATCGCGTCGATCTTGGAATCTTCACCGATCGTTTTCATCTGAGCTTCTGCCAGCTCTACTGCTCTGCATATTTTTATGTATTTATCTAAGTCGAGGTTTTCTTCGCGTAAAAGGCGATTTCTCAATTCTGAGTCGCGAACGCCGCACACTATTCTGTTCATTATTAAACTGTCACAAAGGTCACCAAAGCCACACGTAGCACTTAATGTTTTTAAATCCGTTAGGTAATTTGTAGAACTTTCGCCCCTTTGTTGCGCGCGCGTGAAAAACAAATATCTTTCCAGTGTTTCGTTCGCTTTCGGTGAGCAGTAATTCTCAAATGCTGTCATCACTGCATCCAGCTTTTTACTGGTTGCCTCACTCAGTCCAAACGTGTTGTACTTTTCAAGTGCTTCTTCTCCGATCACATATAGAAAAACAGCTACTCTCCTGCTTCCCCCTTTTTTATTGAGATCGGTGGCTTCCATGTACAGATCAAATCTCTGTTTCCATTTTTTTCCACTTGTCTTCAATATTGCCATCGGATGACAAAGGAGGGGGTGCCTTCATTAAAGTTTCCATCGTTTTAGGATTTTCTTCTATCGAATCTTCGTCCGAATTATGTCTCAACGCGTCCCCGCTTGCTGCCGTCCCGTCCTGCAAATTGATTTCGAACGCGTGTTCGGACATGTTTTCCGGATTTCTTTTTGCTCAGACGTATCTGCCGGATCTCCCTCTATCCGATATTGCTCGTTTGCTCACTTGCGATTTTCGCGATTTCGCATTTTACTTGTCTCTACGCTTACCGAAGGTCACGTAGAGCAGAAGGTTTACTAGCTAGCACTACCGACTGCGCCATGTTATGTCGTTGGTTCAACTAATAAATAAATGTCCACTAGTTAGTGCAGGTGACGATGGACTGTATTGCTATAAACTAATGATACATGCCAGAGGCCCAGGCGCTTGTGCTCTCCGGCGGGACCCCAAGCTAGACTGTCTCTCGGGGAGAGAAGAGCAGCCGCGCTAGTTTATGTGCAGTGCTGCCAACCCTAAGTCGATACAATCATTACACTGAAAGTCGCAAAAAGCTGCAAATTGATGTGAATATTCTCTAGCGAAATCTCTCTAACGGGAAATAAGGCGTTACGTGTTTTTGCATTTCTATCCTAGTCAATTTTTTCAATTCGACGTATTTTTTACAAGATCCGGAGTCGACAAGTGTTCTCCAACTTTTGCACCGGAAGTTACAAAAAGCTGCAAGTCGGTGTGAACATTTTCTGGGCGAAATAAGGCGTTACGTGTTTTTGCATTTCTCTCCTAGTCCATTTTTTCAATTTGACATATTTTAAGATCCGGTGTCCAGCTTATGTGTTTTATCCATGGAACGTCGGTAGCATTTGTTATATTCCAATCCTATTTTCTGGTGCTTTGCTTGATTCATTATCTAGTGGGCGTCCCTGGCTGGGTTTAATTTCATCGATGCCGTCAAAAAACAAATTCTATGGACGGCAGACAATCATATGGATCTTTAAATTTGTTTATCATTGCCATATGTACCAAGTAAACTCATCCGACTATGGTGAAGTCTTGTAAAGTTTTCCGTTGTTACACCTCGTTCAAAGATGTCCTCTGATTGGCCAAAGCAAAACTCAATTTGCAAAAAAAACTATTGAACGTAGGAACAAACAAATTACGAATTCTGACTCAGGAGGCTACCCTGAACCAGTATTGGCTTACCACGTATGGCATTTACGAAGCACCCTGTATATCTTATTTGCGGAATTCTTGAAAGACACAACAACCAAAAGGTTGTTCTCTATATTTCGCCATGGTATCAACAATGTATCCCTTTGTTTCCATAATTTTCGGCGGGCAGAATGTGTCTCTTCTGACGTAGGCGTGTTACCAAATCCATATTATGATTTACAACACCATGAAGTGTCCATCGTTCTTAATCTTCCTAGTCGAGAGCCATAATCACTCAGTCCGAAGTCGCCATGTGCCGCAAAAACTGCTGCTTCTAAATGCTGGCTGATCCAAGCTAGAGATGTTGTGGATTGTGTCATGCAACCTGGCTCCAATATGGATTTCTGGATTCGCGAAGCTTATTCGTCTTGTTTGGTTGGAACACTGGTTCTGCTGACGGTTTGGGCGGATGTTCTATCTATAATTTGCTGCTTTAGATCATGCATCCTTTTGTCCATTTCCTCCTGACAGTACAGTTCGTGGGCTGCCAGCATGTTTTCCATGGTGCCCTCAATGAGTCGTTTGTGGTGTGTTAATTTCTCATTGATGGATGCTGCCAGACTCGAAAATCTCGTGTTCGTTATCGTCGTGTGATGACTAATAGATGCTTTTATTTGTTCCAAGGCTTCCAAGATTGGATTCTCGTTCCTTGGTGCATTTTATTGTTCCTCGATATCGTCACGCGTTTTTCGCCTAAGTGCCCACACCTATATACAAAACCGTAGTTTAGACTCGGACAGCTACTAATCACAATGATATTAAGAGCTGAGCTTTTTAAGGAATGCGGGCTTGGTATTTTTGGTTGATTTCTGACAGACCCGGCACAATGACTTTGCTCCAGATCTACATGGATAGCAGATTTCCTAATACAGAGATGAGACACAATGCTTTCCAAGACCAGGAATTGCCAAGGATGAGTTTCCACGGTTTGCAGTACAATACTGTTCATTGATTCGCTCTGGAATAAAGGATGGATTTCCTAATTACGTCTTGATAATTATACTTTCCAAATTTTCACTGCTTCTTGTCGTTTTTTGGTGTACATGAGTCTTAACAACGCATGAGCCGTGTCGCATTCGGTATCCGAGTACAGAGTGAATTCCTATCGAAAAAGTCGCTGCTTATATCTTTAAGAGGAATACGTTATTTTTTGTGGAGATGACAATTTTTATTCTCCCAAGGTGTTAACGTCGCTTTTTGTATTTGATATTTTGATTTGACTAATTGGATTAGCGATTTCTTCAAGTACCGGCTTACTGGTATTTCTATTGTGTTTAGTGCGTGCCGACTGATAGCGCCTGAGCACTTGCTTGTTTTGATACCAATCGTACAACTGGATTGTGAATTCTTAAAATATTAAAGGTAACAATTTCTAATATTAATTCCCCATGATTATCGCTGTGACTAATTTCAACGGAATTATGTAATATTAGGAATTTACAGGTCCTATTTTGTCTTTCCGTTATCGGCATCGCTGTTAGAGGTCCATAGGGATTTTGAGGAATTCTATGATTTGTCGAGTTCTCTCAGATACTATTATGCACATCCACAGAGGTATGGATAATTAGGAAGGAAAAAGAATAGAGGATTATAAGACCCACACAGAATTTCATATCCAAAAGATATCCTAATTTGGCTGTCCACATCCACAGGATATCCAGAAAACATGCTCAAAATCTAAATTCATGGCCATAAGATATCCAGTTCCCACTTGTGGATATTTTGCAGTTTCTCTGAAAATCCATGCATTTTTTCAGTACATGTATCAGAAACAATAATGCATCTTGAATATAAAATTAGTAGATGGCAAGATCATTAATTAGTTTGTTCTACATTGATACATCTTTAAAAAAATGAAAGTAGTAACAAAATAACCTTGCTTTCCAATTAAACATCTTATATTTTAAGTTTTACGTCGTCATAAAGTTTTACTATTCGTTGGCACTAGCGAAATATTATCGGATTAATCAATATTATAGCTTTGTGAGGTCCTTAATTGATTACTCTCTCACTATTTATTCTTTCTTATTCCATGTTCCTCCGAGTGCCATAGAACAGCACGTATATGAACTAATTAATCTTATGTAGTGAATAATGTGCTTACTGAAGTATATTTTCTAGGGAGCGGCCATAGGCCAGTGATTAAGATAGCGGATTCACGATCGAAAGGTTCGGGGTTCACGCCGAGCTCCCAAAATAAAATATGACACACTACTGCTGTTCTTGTGAGCATTATATAATTTTCTATTCATGAGACGCACTTCGCAGTATGAGACTCAATCCTTTTTGTATGCCGAAAAAAAAAACCTTATAATTCCAAAAGTGGGAACTTTGGATATCCTAGGTATATCTATACGATATCCTAGGGATATCTATAGGATGTCCATTACTGGCTATAGATATCTAGTGGATATTTACTCTTGATATCGTAGACATCTTATGGATATCCTATGGATATAAAATGCTGTGTGAGAAGTGGAACGTTACAATATGTATTACAATATCCGGTTTATTATATTTTTTCTGTATATAGAATTAACCTTAGAAACCAGTCCATATTGTATTTATAATAAAAATCTAAAACAGTTATATACAGAGAGATTGCTTTCATTATTCTATATATTATAGAAAAGTATTCTAGCTTTTTTTGGTGACCTAATTCAGGGTATAAAATATACTGAAATATCAAACGTTTCTTGTGATTTCGGAAATTACGAATTTGTTCATTGCAGTAATCGCACTCGGCCCTCGTCCCTGAATAAATAATTAAAATAAATATAAAATAAATTCTGCATCATTTAAAACACTTGGAATAATTTCAAGAGGAATGTAATAGTCACTACTATTTTCTTTGTAGGAAACCTAAAGTATATCTATGTTACTAATTGTAAGTGACATTTACGCTGCCTTTTATTAGTCAAATCATCGCGGCTAGAGTGCACATATTTGTAAGAACACAGCATAGCATACTCATGAAACCTCTGTATATTTTAAACCCACAGTTGTTAAAACATTTAACTACGCCATAATGGTAAATTTGTAACTTAAAATATACAACATAATTCACTTAGCTCAGTCGCTATGTACATTGACAATTGCAATAATTAATAACAGAAACTGTTCTTTGCCAATCATTGCGGGGAGGGGGGGGGGGGGGGTTAATTGTTAATCTAGATCCATATTTTCGGGAATCCACCTTTGTTGCTTCAGTCGCCAACTTGAATTTAAGGGTGAATCTCTTTTTTATTAAATTACTCGTTTATTTTTAACTTTACACTGAAAATGGTAATAAGCAAACTTGAAGCAAATTTTATTATCAACAATTGTTGTCATTATGTTTTTTTCTTTAGGATCGATATTTTTCGATTTAGACCCGAAGGAGGGGGGAGGGGTGAAATTTAATTATTGGATTATCTCGTTTACCGTTGACTCTTACGTATAAACGATGATAAACAAACTTGTAGGGGATTAAATTCCCTATAACTTTGATCCTTGTAGATGTATTTTGAAAAATAATAAATCTTGTGTTTTTCATTCTAAGTCATGCAGTCGTCAAATGGTTCGAGAAACAATTTATTCAGTCTCCTCTTTTCCTTTTTCGTAAGCGCACGTCCGAAAATATCATCCTAGGAAAAAAAAGACAAGGACCAAAGTTGTAGGGAATTTAATTGCCTACAAATTTGTTCACTAACATTTATACGTGAGAGTCAACAATAATCGAGAGAACACAATAATTAACCCCCCCCCCCCCCTGCCGGGTCTAACAATAAATCGAATAATATCGAACCTAGAGAAAAGATGACAATGACCAAAATTGTAGACAATAAAATTTTCTTCGAGTTTGGTTATTACCATTTTCACTGTAAAATTTAATAAATAAGGAATTCAACCTTAAATTCAAAATGGCGACTGAAGCGACAAGGATGGATTCCCGAAAATATGGATCTAGACCCCCAATGATTGTCGAAGAAAAATTGCTGTTATTAATTAATGCAATTTCAGCGATTATTACGGTATATCGCGACTGGGGTAAATGCAAATGCACCAACTTCCATTTGACTTCCACGGTAGAATCAACTTCAGTTTATACGCTAGAGCTAAATAATCTGGTATAATTTAGTTATAAAATCACAATTTTCTCTGACGATAGCGATGACCAAAAGAAATAACAGCTTGCGCCACGAAAGGCCAGAAGATTAACAAGGCAAACATCCGTGGTGAACACTCCGGTAGCGGCCACCACTTCGGATAATTACTCTTTATTACCTGTTCCTAGCAAACAAAAATTAAAGTTAATGGAGGTCACATTCCAAAGACATTACAAAGAGAACTGTCATCAAGTTTTTAAACAAAATAAAAAAATATAACATGGTGCTTACTTCTTGTGGCGCTAATGCATTCAAAGCCTGGCCTTCTAAGCTACGAACCCTGGTTGTTATCCTGTCCAAGTCTTTTTGTAAGTTTTGGACGGTAGTAGCTATTTGGCACAAAAATTCAGCATTCTTCTTGTCATCTTTTTTCACTCTCGGACGACTTCGATCTTGCTTAATCTCAAGAAGTACTTGCGACTCTGAAACATGGCCGTTTGTTTCCGCATAGCCATTTTTTAATTCAGCAGAAGTTTCTTTGTGTATGATAGCTTGACCGTTGGATTTATCATGGAGATTAACTGTTGATATTGTGTGATTCGATGACGATGTTTTTAACATTTCCTTTGGCATTTTTTCTGGAACCTATAACATGATAAATTTTGTATTTTCTCTTAATACTCCAAATGAGGTCAAAGACCAGGTTAATATTAGCACTTAGCCAACCGCGCGCGCTAAAACGAACTGTTGTACGTTCTACCCATTTAAATAGTCATTGCTGAGAATTACAGCTACGTTAGCATTGTGAATAATATTATGATTATATCTGCCTTATTGATATGTAATTAAAAAAGCAGTACCCGTTACTCCCCACGTCTGATATGCCTTATCAAATGCAATGTTGCCTACATATGACTTTCTATTTTAAGAGGTAGAAAGAAAACTTCATCACATTCTTAATTCAGTTTCTACTTCATGGACGTATACACACAAAAAAAATCTTAAAAGTTGCAATGAGTAATAAAAAAAAACACAATGTAATACAACTAAGTAAGGTGTTCATTAATGTAGGTGATTAGATATGGACGTGAATCATTAAGCCGCAAAATCTTACGGATTTGTATTCGCCAAAAACATAATTTTTAGGATATGTAATCTTATAATCCACAATGCTAAATAACTGCAAATAATAGTTACTCATCAATCTTTGAAACTTGATTTTTTCAGAAAGGTTCAATCCAATTGGTTCAATTTTAAATAACAATTGATTGTCTTGAAGCATGCGTCTGTGCGCGTATATGCATATACATCCAACATCATCTTTTTTTAGCGATAAGGAATACATAAGATACTCCTACATGCTTTATGCGGTCGTATCTAAAAATTACTAATGTTTTTTTAGTCCCATAGTAAGTGTAATCAAGACGTAAATGATACTCACTTCTACAGTATCTATAAAAATTTCCTCCTCTCCATCTGTATCAGGCGGCAAGGGACTGGCACTGTGGCTACTTGCTGGACTGGTTTCTAGACTGCTAGTAATATGTCGTGAAGCGGAGCACACTCTATGTGGTGAAGTTTCCCTAGAACCTTGAAAAAAATTGTCGGCAGAATCGATCAATCAGTTATTTCATTACATGGGAACATCCTTTTCCACAAGTACATATCATCATTCAAACTCTGCTCAATAATGATATTAATATCTTTAAATACTTTCTAGATGTAAGTAATGTATGAACCTATAGGGGAGCCAGAAAGTGGTGAACTAGGCTGTGAGCGCATCCTCTCAAGAACTGGACCCACCAACAGTTCCAAGTCTTCTACAGGGACACTTTCATAGAAGGAATCCAGGCTACCCAGAAAATTAGCCACGTTATCTGTATAAGACATCGTTTCGACTATCTGAGAAACAAAAGAAATACCTTTGAAATCACTAGTGACATGTACTAACTATTCCGGATAAAAGAATCATAACTTTTGTAAAACTATAATAGAAAGGATAGCCCAATCATTGACCATGTACCAGTAATTGTCAATTTGTGCTTTGACTATAGCAAAAGCTACAGTATTATAACACAACTGAGGATTACTGGTACATGGCCAATGACTAAGTCATCCACCTTAGTACATTTGTAGAAAAACATCATCTATATTTTCGAAGATACTTATGCAGAGGTACATCAACGAATAGTGTTATGGTAGAAATTTGTTCTTATCAAATATGTACACACACGTTGACTGTATCGCTAATGGGTATCCCAAAGTCGCATCTATGTATTTATTTAATGGAAAAAAAGTGATACCTTCTTTAGTTCATCTACATAATTCTCCATTGCTTCATTACTGCTCATATTGCCAAGTCGTGCCCATGCATCCCACTTTGCTCTTCTTACAACCTCCCAAAAAGCTGGTCTAGGACTCTGGCATGGTCCTTCTGTGGCTTGTTTATAGTATGCATAGAAACGTAACATCAGGTCGTTACTAGGTTGATATGCTCCTGTAACATAAATATACAATAAATTCTAAAGAGTACAACAGCAACTTTAGCACTAAAAGAATGGTCATTAGGTAATTGCTTGATGCACAAATATAGAGATTGTGGCTGGTATAATATGGGCTCATGCATTACATTAATAAATTGTCAAATTAGAATACTCTGCTTAAAAAATTATGTAAACTTTTATTAGATGCTTCTTTGCATTCTATTGTTGAGAGCATTCTCATAAAATAATCATATTTTAATCAGTATTATTACCAAAACATAGGATCAGTTGCCCCAAGAACAATTAAAATTTAATTAACCTTCACTTTGTAGTACTGGTTTGATAGACTATAGTCCAAGAGGTTTTGGACAGTTTGCAAAGAATGCAATCCTTAACAAATAACACATGAGTTTCCATTAAAATCTAGAAATATATGCTACAATAGAGAAATCAAATACAATTCATTGGAAAACCAGGCACATGTATATTTTGTTAGAAAAATTTAATGGAGTGCCACGTGTGACTTGATGTCAGAAACCATATCAAACTCATGGACCGACTATAGTATTGTAATGTATTTGATACTTTGTAAAGGCAAAGTTAAGACAGCAAAGGTATTTATGGATCCTGTCACACAATTAGACAAAATTAAAATAAACATTTTTTATACTAAATAAATTTTTAAATGGATAAACGAAAGTGACGATAAAGTTACAATTTGAAAGACTAGTAATAGGCTTATTAGTGTCATCTTTGTCAATGGTATTGAGTAACGATTAAGAACCAACTGATACAACCATCAATCCCATATTAGGATTGAAGATTTAATCCTTAATTCCATTTTCAGCGATAATGCTGGTACAACTGACTTATAATCTTTCAATCATTTTAAACACAAGTGGCACCATATGACATATTTACGTTACTCTAATCAAGATAATTAATATGTAATGTTCGATTACAAAAAATGTATGTAGAAAATTTGCTAGCTACTATTGATCAGCACATAATTAGAAAAACAGTAGAATAAGATAACATAACCTTCTAAAAAGTATATGATCTAAAAAGTATAATCAAAAAGTGATCAAATCGATTTATAAAGGTATGAACAAATATTTTGCCTTTAGTTTCTTTATTTTCTAACTGGAAATTGAGCAGCGTATTTTACATTCACTATTAACAATGTAATATATATCCATCAGGCTAAAAATGAAATTAAAGTAAAAAATGCTGATGTTTGTTTCTTTAATTTATTCTGAATAAATACATTTATATATTATTCAGACTTTCTATCAATATATAAGCCATACAATAAAGCAGTTTTTTAGTTATAAAGCCTTTGCTTTCACTGAAGGTCCTGCATAAGAATATTGAAGACATCGATAAGTCTTTTAAAGCGAGTTATTGTTCTTATTAAAGAACCATAAATAATAACAAGTGATCTTAATTAAATTCCTTGTACAATTTATCAAACAACTTCAGAGATATTTATTTTTATAATTATTCCATTGGGTACATAAAAAAATTTAATTATTCTCAGTGTTAGCAACTAGCATTATGGATCTTGGACAATAAACTTTGCCCTTTGGTCAGCCAATAATTGCAGAATAAAGGAATCTTAATGAAATTTACAGAGGAAACTAAAGTTGGAACTACTTTATCAATGAAGTAAATGCTTTTGAGAAATAATATAATAAAGTGTCATGACCTGAATAGGAAGTTGATAAAATAATATATACAAATATTTGTTTAAAAACACTCAACTAAATATAAGGAACCAGTCCGTGAAGTGCATTTCTGCGTCGCGGGCGATGAAAGTACATTCTATTTTAGTTAAACCAAAAGTAAATAAGAAACGCTGTAATTTACCATTTTTCGGCAAATTCCTAATGACGTTTACAGCTGCATCAAACTTTTCCTTGGTTGTCATATTAAACAGTCGCTCGCGTATCGGAACACTACTCCGGTTGAAGAAGGCCTTTAGTACAAAAAATGTATCTTTCCTTATTGTATTATTACTCACTACTAGCAAAAAATTACGAAGGAATAAACAACAGGCACTGCAGCGATAAACAACATGCCAAGTTGGCCAAGAGTGAACAATACGGAGCAACTGGGAGCGCCCAATCGCTACACAACTTCTTCTTTATTTATGTATTGGCACCAGTTAGGATAAGCTTCCTTTACAAGCGGCCACAGAGCGTACGTTGAAAGGAAACCGTGTCTCGAGTATCCCCACGTCGAGAATATACTGTAAATCCGGTATCTATCCTTCAGTCTTCCAAATGGAAATCCGCTCAATGAAACGATGTTTAAATGGAGGGAACGGTCTCCACCTTAAGATACTATTTCATGCATGCAACTGCGACAATTGTCGCGCGACAAAATCGGGATGTCGGTGTACTTTCGTCGCACAGGGAGTACTTTCTGTCGCACGAAAGTAGAGCCGAGATGAACTTTGTGCGATAGAATTCTATTTTGTATACGACCATATGCGACGAAGCCTGCAAACCGCGGAAAACAAGACGCACATGGATGAGGTTAATAGATTTTTATTAGATTTCTCATATAAATTTTCAATTGTATCAAACTAATGGAAATAACCA
Source organism: Calameuta idolon (assembly GCA_030142285.1). Taxonomy (NCBI): domain Eukaryota; kingdom Metazoa; phylum Arthropoda; class Insecta; order Hymenoptera; family Cephidae; genus Calameuta; species Calameuta idolon. Next base: position 11,229 of record JARQSV010000375.1, read on the forward strand.
ATATAATTATGATTATCATGCGACTAAGCATGACTCGCAGAGCGTCGCCATATTTCATAAACGTGACGGAATTTTTTACGTCAGTGAGATTTCATCGCGCGACATCTGTCGCAGTCGCATGCATGAAATATTACCTTAAAGGTACTATGCGACTGCGACAGCTGTCGCGCGACAAAATCACGCTGATTGGTTAAAAATTGACAGGATGTCGGTGTACTTTCGTCGCACGGGGAGTACTTTCTGTCGTACGAAAGTAGAACCGAGATGAACTTTCGTGCGACAGAATTCTATCTTGTATGTGACTATATGCGACGCAGCCTGCAAACCGCGGAAAACAAGACGCACATGGATGAGGTTAATAGATTTTTATTAGATTTCTGAAATTTTCAATCCTATCAAGCTAATGGAAATAATCAATATAATTATGATCATCCTGGGACTGATGCGACAACTCGCAGAGCGTTGCCATATTTCATAGACGCGACGGAATTCTTTACAGAGATGAATAGGGAGATGCACAACGCTCCGGTCTTAAGCGATACCAAAAGCATGGCGCTAAATCGTAGCGGCCAGTCCGGGAGTAGGATTTCGTGATCGTCGCCTCTGTCGACGTTGCAGATTCTGCTGTAGCCGCGCGGGTCATGATCATCGTTCCAGCCGATAAAGCAGTCAGCGTGAACACGAATGGATTGTTCGGTGGTGGGAAAAAAGTTGCCGCCCCTCGCGAATAGTTTTCGATAAGCAGGCGGGGCAGCAAGGTCTTCCATCCAATCGAGCCCTGAACATTTGTATGGACGTAGTGCGCAAACAAATGTGTATTGGGATTTGACACAGGGGCGGAGTCGGCGCATGAGAGCCCGAGCTTAACACGGAGTCAAATGGGGCACATTTCGTTTTTTGATTAAAAAATGATATCAATGAAGACTATTTGGGATTGGGCAGGTACAAATCCTGCCCAACGTAAATTTATAGAAGGTGAACGGGTTTATCAGGCCGGACACATTATTAAATGTGGTAAAAACGAGCTTCAACAAGGCAGTGGCATGAGCTTCACAGCTGTTTGTCTGCAGACATCAAATTTACGAGACAGTCCTCATGAAATCAAAGGTGACGTATCAACAAGTGGTGAAATTATAAGTTGTTATTGTTCCTGTAAAGCTGGCTCAGGTGAAAAATGTAAACATATTATAGCTGCTCTGCTGTACTGCTATCAGTAAGTTTCTAACCTATATTTTATAATACATTTATTTGTATACGAAGCGTGCGTTGGGCGTTGGGAAGCGATGAAAACTGACGTTTAAATTTTTGTCTGCTCTACTCTCACAACCTTTCACTGAACACACATCGGTGTTGGCATTCTTCTGCCGTAATGTAAACTCCGCACCCTCCATTACAATAACTTTATTTATTATTAAAAATCAATTTTCCATAAATCCCTATAGCAGGCAATGTTACGCCCGGGCTCTCTGCACTTTCACTTTTTGCCACGAGGAGTCGCAACAAGTGTGTCAAATCCCAATAGAGAACAACAATTTGTTTAAAAAAAAAATCGGATTTTTGAAAATTCTGGACGTATGTAAGGCCTTAAAGTTCTATTCTAAAATATCGAAGTGTACGGAGAGAATTTTTCGTTAATTTTGCCTATGAAATTCACGATAAAATTTAGCGTAGAAACCAGTAACCGTGGGACATCGTTATTATTTAATTACTTATTGCTTATAAATTATAATTTGAGTGGCTACAAATAAATTTTACAGTGCACACAGTAAATATTGTTATTTGCAATTTTTACTCCGCTTCACAATGTGACAATGTTTTTTGGGGTTGACTTCAAATGAAAAGTAGTACACTCCGCGATTATATTGACTGTAGCGCACGAGATAATTTGGCTGTTTCAGAAGACTTTTTAAATTCAAAAAGGTGAAAGATATACTTTTACACTACATATTTTTTTAAGTTTCAAAAATTTTACCGTACACTTCAGTAAAAGCTGACGTATGATGCTCACGTTTAAGTATGTCTTCGTGAATTGTTCTTAAATATATATGTAATATGTTATGAAATGCCATGGTGTTCCGTGATTACCTTAATTTTTACGGTAATTTTTAATGAAAAATTCTCTCCGCGTAGTGTTAAGAATATAAGAAATAGAATATAAGAAGAAGAATGAAACCAACTGGACAATATTTTACCGTTAACATAATACGTATTGCGAGATACAATTGTTAATGACTTTTTTTTTCCTTTTAATAGAATCTAATAATTAATAATCCATTGAAAGTTATTGCCAGACAACGTTTATCTGTATATTTTATTTTGTTCTTAAGAAATCTCTTTGTTTCTTCAGATAAGATGATGTTTACGGGACTCTTGCTTGCAATGGCGACTACTGTTAGCCCCATGGCAGTCAACGCTGTTGGTAAACCTGTTCGTTTTGGAGCAACGATCACTAGTGGCAAAGGTGGTATCACTGTGACTCCTACCGCCATTGCTCAGCTGAGGTCCTACCTTTGCAATTCCACTAACTCTCAAGGCCATTGTACCGATACGACAAAGCGAATCATCGTCACCAACACCAGTTTTGACTTCCGGAATACCTTAGGAAAAAAAAAACCGAAACTGGATGTATAGTCCAAGCCTATTCGAAGTCCACCTCTGTGACCTATGACCTCGCTGGAGTCAAAGGTAAACTTCTTGTTGGTTTCCACAAGAGTATTATTGGAGTCAATAAAGCTAGTATTATCAAAGGAGCTGGTTTCAAAATACTAGGAGTCTCAAATATCATCATTCAGAATATCCAATTTACGGATATCAACGATGGTGTCGTTTGGGGTGGAGACCCCATCTTCATCAACGGTGCCAGGAAGGTTTGGATAGACCACAGTTACTTTGCTCGCATCGGCCGTCAGATGATCGTCACCGGTTACGGAAATGCTTCACACGTCACTATTTCCAACAACGTATTCGATGGAAACACCAATTACGGTTCCTTCTGCGACGGCCATCATTATTGGCTCTGGCTCTTCCTGGGTACATCCGATACCATCACTCTCTATAGAAACTACATCCCCAACACCTTAGGATGTGGACCACATTCCGGCGGTCTGGATAAGGCTACCATCAGATTGCACATGGTCAACAACTACTTCAAAAATCCAAGTAAAAACGGAGCCATCATGTCCCCTAGCAATAGCTCATACATACTGGCCGAAGGAAACTACTTCCATAATGTCACCGCGCCAGTCTATAAGTACAAACTTGACCCTGGTCCAGTCTGCGCGCCCTTCAGTAGCAGTGCTACCCAGCAGAGCGTGCTCTTCTTATATCAAACGCTCCTGCGTTGCCAACCGACAAACCAAAAGTTCATCCAATTGGAACTACACACCAACTGATAAAATTGTGCTTCCCTGATCACTCCTGAGGCTGCCAGAACTGTGCCCAGAATTGTCACTGCCAATGCCGGAGCTGGCAAAATTAACTCAGCCATCTTGGACTATAAATTGCTTCAATCTTCATGACATCACTGCACGACTTATTCTTCGCATTAGTTTAAATGGATTGTATCAAGTATTGGACTTCAAAGTAAATATTGTCTTTAATTCGTATCTTCAAGTTCAATAATTATTTACTTTAAATCTAATACATATCCAAATTATCGTCCATGAAAATTATGTAATTTGTAATGCATGTAACATTGTCATGAATAAATTAAGATTGCACAAGCTACCTCTAAAATGTAATAACGAAATTTTATCAGTACAAAGATCAATATCAAATTTAATAAACGGAATATTAAAAGGTACAGTGCTCCCTCGCTGATGTTTAGGGACCCAGGATACGCGCTTCTGGAATTTCAATTTAAGCGAGCAGCCAATATGTCTATAGAAGGCGGAGTTTTAAGAAAGACATAATGATGTCTTTCTTACACGGCAGTAAAGCTGACCAACACAACCAAACATAAAGGCCACACATCTATTGTGAAGGAGCCTATTGCCTACTGACGACGAAAAGTTTAAACATTAACAAAGAAAAGCTTACTGAGGGCGCACTGTACTTTTTCTTTTTTTAGAAATTTGCTTTCAACTTTCAGTATTGGTAATGATTTTCGACCTCACTTTGAATAATCATCTCTTCACTAGGTCGCCAGGGTGCGCGTAAGGGCTAGGAATTTCCAAAAAATTATGAATTTTGATCAGAAATCAAACCCGATATCTACAGGCCGCTAAATCGGAACGCTAACCACTTTTTTCACATACTTATTTTTAGTCCAATACAATTATTTAAGATATACATTGTGTACAAGGGGCGGCCATTTTTTCTCCACCACCGAGCAATCCATTCGTGTTCACGCTGACTGCAATATCGACTGGAATGATGATTATGACCCGTACGGCTATAGCGGAATCTGTAACCTCGACAGAGGCAATGATCAGAAAATTCTATTATGCTTCCGGACTCGCCGCTAATATTTAGCGCCACGCTTTTGGTGTCATCTAAAACCGTAACGTTGTGCATCTCCATACTCATCTCTGGTAGTATTATATTTGTAGTAATAACTATCTAAAGGTACATAAGTTAGGTTAGCCAATCCCTAGGCTGCTGAGTGGCTCAGATGAGTCCTAGCCTGGAAAAATCTCCAAAAAGATTTAATTAATGACCGCC
>JARQSV010000376.1:1189-16721 GCA_030142285.1 Calameuta idolon
CAAAAATATTTTATCGCATCTCACACGTGTGATAAGGACGATAACGAGGCTGGATTAATGGCGATTAATATCTTTTTGTGTGAAAAGCAATTTTAAGTGAGAAAGTTTTATCGCTTTCTTCACCCGAAGTACCACCTTTACCAGTTGGTCAGATATTTTTAGCGACACCCTGTATACGCAACTATCGCACCATCAACAGACTATCCTCGAGTGAATTTACCAAGCTACTGAAGACGGCGCCACTGGAGGACCTCTTGATACTTGACCAGCCTTGTTATCCTCGACGATAACTCACCCACCATCATCCTCTCGTGTGCACGGGAATTGCGTAACGAAATCAGCGAGCTATTTATCACCCTTCTAATTAATTGACGCCCCGAACGGAAGCAAGAGGAATCCGTTCTGGACACGAGATAGCGCGACAAGAATAGAGAAATGAATTTATGCGCATAGAGAAGCCTCAACGCCACGTGGTGCTTGCATATCATCCCTTGGATGTGATCGAATTTCTCGATTATATATTTTCGATAACAAATACGCACGGAAAAGTACACCCTATATATATATATTTTTTTTCCATTTTTTTTTTAATTTAAACTTCAATGCACCTCGTTCGTAACGTGCAGAAAATTCTGATTATAAAATCGAGTAACGCTGGAGCAGATCCGGAATTCATGAACACCCTGTATTATATTACGGTTCTTTATGTCCGAGGGTATCTCACCCTTAACCTAACCTGACCTTACTCGAGGAGCAATATGTATCACCTCGAACCCCTCGCCAGTAGCTTAGCCTTATATCCTTCATTCCGTCGTCATAATTTAAGAAATGGTGCAGCTAGAGCTTCGTCCCTTTCGTTCTCTCTTTCGCAGTCCCCCCCGTTAGATCCCTTCGACTTCTTACGGAGGGAAGGGATACATGCGTGCGAAACATAGTGCGGGAAAACTCCTGATCGAAAAATAGCCATTTTTCATTATTTCACGGGAATCCCCTCTCGCCGCCTGCTCCAATAAAAACCTTAGCTATAGGGTGACGCGAATCGAAATTCAGGAGGGTCTCTGTGCCATAAATCGTGAAATACGTGGAAATTATGGAATTGCGAAATTTTTTTCTAGGGACATTTTTTTTCTGTACTATAAACTACTGTAATATCGTGAACATCGCTGGTAGCGACTGGAAATGACGTTTGCGGAATTTCGAAAATTATATTTCGATATTAAGTCACGGTTCACGGGATCGAAAAGATTAACAGGAAGTATTATCTTTCCGGATGACGATGATAATAATAATACAACATTATTATTAGCACGAGAGCCGACCTAATTAATATTCATAAATTTCATCGAGACACACACATGACTAATTTTATTCCAGATCGGCAATTTTCAGATCGCTGCACACCGGAGCTGTGTATTACGCTAATTATTGGCTTGAGCCGCAAATAAATTCTATTTTTCAAATAAAATTTATTTACCTACAGCAGAACTTATTAATTACCCAATCCAACAAACATTACCGGTTACTAATATATCGGTAATTAATTATTTCCACTCCAAGTCTTTCTCCACGGAAGCAGAAAATTTCTAATTTCAGAAGAGTAGTCAAACAATGAAAATCTAACGTAAATTTACCGTCGATTATTCGTAAAATAACTTAAAACGCAAAAAAAATAAATTTATCGGCATAAATATCACTCGGTCCGTGTATTTTGAATTTATTAAATTAACAAACTCAAATAACATTGACTTACAGAACTTTTGTCGATTTATACAATTTTACTCATTCAAATAATTAATTACCATTAATTACCATATAATACATATCCATACCGTCACCATACAAAATCGTTATACACGTACATATATGTACGTCAAAGTCATCAAGAGCTGTCATCCATAGTATCCAGACTGACTGGTGCACACTAAGGGTAGTAAGGGCTGATACGCCATGATGTCACCAACCCCTATTGAACTCAGCTTGTTACGCTCAATGTATCGGGAAATGCCGATACCACTCGATCACTCGAGTACCAAAAGCGATTCATGTCTCTACGGGAGCCATCTCTAGTGGCTTACTATACAAACGAAAAATAAGGAGGGGCTGCTTCCCGTGGAGTCCAAGAAAACAGATAGAACGGGGATTGGTAGCACTGGAATTAGGGGAGAGATACGAGTCGAACGAAAAAACATTCAAAAACCAATATCAAACTGTCCCACTCTAATCTATGGATATACATGTACCAAAAGTCATCGTTACTTCCCACTTGACTAATGAAAAATAGATCGAAGCTTTTTGTTCCCTTTAACTTTCGATATGCCGCTGCTTTTCTATATGCGTGTGTCCATATTCTATGACATGGTAAGAGGGGACTGAGGGGAGGAAGGTGGGGGGGGTGGCCGTGGAGGGCCGATTGAAAAAAAAAAGTTCGACTCGTTACGGCCCTGAACAAAATAAAGCTCACGATTCGCGCTCGCAGAGTGACTTTTAACGTGGACGTTTGAATTAATTCTTTTTTTTGACGGCTCTTCTCGCCGGAGCTTTTTTTTTATTAAGCTCAACTTTTTTTTTACACACGTCCGCTAGTACTGGAGGACGGCGATGGCGCCGATAGGATGCCATTAATGCTTCTACAAACAGGTAAAGTAGTTTACACTCTATATGGTCAGAGGGCTTGAGAAGCTTTTCTTTTTCAAGTTAAAAAAAAAGAGAAGCGCAAAAGCTCGACGTTCGCCAGTGTTTAAGAAGCTCGGGCTCGGGAGGTTCGGTACTTCAGAAGTTCCGGGGAAGGACGTTGGTAAGGTAACCGAGAGCAGTGTCAATATGGATGAAGATCTGAAGGGAGAGCTTTTAAGTGCCAGGGAATGCAGGGTAGAGCTTTGCGCCGAGGCACGAAGCCAAGCTGCACATTATAGCCAGCTGGAATAACAATTATCTGTAGCTTTGCTGTGCAGCCAAACAATTGTATTACAAAGCTTACATATATATAGTGCTTATATACATGTATATACACAAGCACATATACGAAGTATGGAGGTTCAGAGTCGCCTTGATAAAAGCACTATCGATAAAAGCTCTCATAAAGCTCACTCATACGTACCACCATCGTTACTAACGTGATTGAATTTACCGACCGAGCTTCATAGAATTTGACAATCTCGCGAAATTTCTCTGTACAATTGTACAAATTAAATTGCAGGTTACATCAAAAGTTTTGAGCTTTTTTGCTTTTGGAAAAAAAAGAAAAAGTATAAACTTTTGATATGAAATATCCAGCACGGTTAGGAGACTTACTGTCTTTCCCTTTGACTGAAGAAGACAACTTTCACGCTAACGTCGCTACGATATCTGTTTCGGCGGTAAGGAGCTTACGTTGACATTCGCGAAAGCTTTCTGCGCGTCTCTGTCCGTATCCAAGCGTCTGCGATACCAACACAGTGACCCGTGAGTAACGGTAACCCTGATGTATCGACGGATTAGTATTACCCCCCAGGTAGCATCCCTTATGGGATCTTACGCAAGGTTGAATTTCGCTTTTCTGGCATTACAGAATTTCGCTGCAAGCACCGAAGTCGCTTTTTCTCATCTTCCGATTGTTATTTACGGTCCCGTATAATACGAAAAAAAATTCGAGAAAAGCTCAGAGCACCCGACCAAAAACCCGCAGATCCGATTAAGATTTCACGTATAGAAAAAAAATTTTTCGGCCTTTAATCGTAAACTGATAGGATTAATATCCGGCGAGAATAAAGCTGATAAGAAACGGCGTAAAAGCTCAAGCCGGGATAGACTATCTACGGCCTTGAAGCAGAGAATACTGATGTGGATTAACACTTGGAGCTTAATGCTATATATAGAGGCCGGCTCAGAGGCGTCGCCTGGTTGGCCCGATGACGTCGACGGCGCCTGTCGTCCCGACGCTTGATGAAGTCGACGGAGCGTTGAGACGCGATAGAGAAACTTGCCGGTAAATCTTCTCAGTATTATACGTAACTAAGAATTTTTCTTTCTTTTCTTTTCTTTCTTTCTTTCTTTTTTTTTTTGAAACGAATAAAAGCTCTCTACTCGTCAAGATAAATAAGATTTATGACTTCCTTGAATATCAAATTTACTTAGTCGATTATACTTGACATTTTCATGTGTCGTTTATTCGCGAAACATGTCATTAAAATTGTATAACAAGTGCATCGCTGAGCTACCGAGAGATTTTCAAATTTAAAGCTTCAACAGCTTTCACGAAATGCAGCCGGTAATCGATAGCAATGAAGCTCCGGTTGATACCGACGTATGCAAATACAAGTAACTACCAGAGCCAATTGGAGTATCGATTTTGTACCATATATTTTTCATACATAAAAAAATGTCAATAGTACAGGAGGGTAGAAGCACAAAGCCTAATTGGCACCATACATCGCAATTGCGATATATGGTTACATATATAATATTATATATAATACGTTAACGTATTCGTACAGAAAGTGATCTAGCGGCGAGCCGAAATTCGTTCGTACGATACCAATTAAAAAAAAAAAAAAATAATCGCCATAGAGTCCAGATAAAAAAAAAGGGGTGATTCAAAAGTAAAACCTTTCAGATATAATCCCATAAAGGAAGCGATTGCTTACGTCACGCAAAAGGGACGTCCAATGGAACAATGGCCGAATCCAATTCTGACCACAGATTCGGCTTATATCTAAGCCACGTTAGTGTTAACTCCGCCTGGCTATACCCCTGTATACCGGGTAGCCCTCACAATCCATAGCCCCCCTCAGTCATCCATCCCCTGTGCTCCAGATATTCTCATTCAGGAACCCAGTGCCTCTAACCATTCGCCCATAACCACCCTTATACACGTTTGTCCTTCCTATCTTCCGCACAGCATCCCTTTTCTCCTCATCTGCCCCCACGATAACCACCGACCCTCTCCCACCCTCTCGATAGCATCTCAGCCAGATCTACCGACAGTCACGCAAACCCCACACTTTCCCGCCACCCTGTACACTTGGGTAAACACAAAGAGAATCAGAGATAACACGACATTACATTACATCGCCTCCGAGATATCTCAGCATCTTGAGCTTATATTATCCCGGGACGCCATTGTTGCCCGACCGGGCTACAGTGTTTTTGCCCGAAGTCAAACGAAAGCTTTTCCGAAATGCTATCGTACCCGAAAGCTCGTTGACATTTTTACTTTCACGGCCCGACGGTGGACGCTGTCAAATAAGATATTCAGTGATTCCCTATATCCCGCGAAGAGTAAGAAGATCACGGGGAGGGGAGGGGGGAGGGGGGGTGAAGCAGAAGAAATTTCAGCCACGCGTTCCAAAGATTTATAGGGGTTGTGAAAATGTCTTATATAGAAATACATATACCAATCGAATTTTCTCCACGTCCCATTATATCCGACCCTTAAAGGAAGGGTAGGAAGGAAACGAAAATAAGGGTTGATCCTTTGATCAAAATGAAAATTCAAAATTTTCGCGTATAATAATTACCTTTCGATAAGGGCCGTACCAACCTAACCCGACCCGTATAAAATTACACAGACATTCACTCCTCGTTACACGAAAGCTCACTGGACAGCCAATTGCTTCTTCCCACTTATTCTCTTCCGCTATCTTTCTCTCGCTCTGACCCAAGACACCCACACGCTATCTCTCTCTCTCTCTCTCTTTCTCTTCCATTTCATTATCTCCCATCTCTAGAATATCCTGCCGTTCTTATTTCTCTCTCGGAAATTTGTTTATTCCCGTTGGCGCGTCCCGCTGCGTCTAACCCAGCGGGGATGCGATCTACTGGCGGCAGCAACCACCCCCTCCCTCCGCCCCCCCCCCACCCACCACCCTTGTTTCCCAGGTTAAGCTGCCAAATTGGCCACCATTTCTCATGCGAGGAGAACGAGAATAAAGTAGAAAAATCGTTAGGGGTAGGAGGGGGTTTCGTGACGTCAGAACTGGAAAGCACGAGAGCAAATCTACAGATGAATTCAGTCCAAGGGAGGGAAACTTGAATAAAGAAAAAGAAAAAAAAATACTTCCCACCCTCCTGATCCAGTTTTCGCTACGCGCGGCTAGCAAAACAAAAAGTTCGGTATCCGCGAACGAGCGCGACAATCGTATATCAACCCCCGTTAAAAGTAATCAAGACCGCGACTATTTACATCCGTCTCTTTTCCACCCCTACGAGTTCACCCCCATACCTCGCATACCGTGCGACCAAATTTTCGAAAATATTTCACAAATCGTCACGACCTCGACCATGCAAAATTTTTGCAGGACAAAGGCAAAATCATATACGAGAATGTAGGAAGTTTTGCCAACTTTCTTTAGTACACGTGTCTATACCCACACGTACATATGTATATGTATACATAACTCGTATATATATATATACATCGAACGGATATAGGTACACGAAGCCAAGTAACCCCCCTTGAACCCCTCCAATTCAGTCTGGGGGTAAAATAGGAGAGAAGGCGTCGCATCAATTTCTCTCGAACTACTATACTCGATCCGTCCAAAGTATCATCGTGTATCACTATGGGGTTTGGTAAGGGTGACTAGGGGATGGAGCTCCAAGGGTAGCAATCACTATTGAAGATAAATTTCTTTCAGACGGTATGTATCGGCCCATCGAAAGCTCGTGCATCACACAACCCACCCCCTAGTCCAAGGAAATAATTCCACCCTCTTTTTCACTCGCGTTTACCAGGTGTGTATATATATATATATATATATACATATCGCGTATTACCTATAATTCTCACCCTTAGTTTTCCGCTATCAACCCTTACCGTATCATATAGTATATATAGTTATAACTTATAAGACATCAAATTTTTGTAACACCCTGTGTGTTATATTATATATATGTAGTATATATATATATATATATCACATCCGTAAGCTGCTACCCGTGCGCGCGGAGAGGCCGAATTACGGGGGATGAAATCGGACGATAACTGATTCGTAGCAGCACATTGGTTCGCGGACATAAATCTACCCCTTGCAAACCAAACCAGTACGGTATTCGACTCCCTTGTCTAACGATTCTGACGCAACGCAACGTTACGCCGAACAGCCACTCGTGCAGCTTCCTCCTTTTGCGTTATCTACCCTTTCCACTCCCCAACCTCCCATCCTGCTATCACAATAACGTGCACCCCTTGGGTTCGCGTATGATTTATGTGTGAACACACGTCACGTTCCGTAGTTTCGCATTATTGTACGGTTCGAGCCCTGGCGCGGGCCACGTTAACGTAGATGACGCGAAGCGTCGCGACGCTCCGGAAATTCTATTGGCTTTTCTCTCGTCTCGCTTTTACGTGCATGTGCGTACGAGGTACAAAGGAGGCTGAGAGACTGCGAGGGTGGGTGGTGGAGGGTTGGAGAATATTATTTATCTCGGATATGCAATGGATGGTGAAAAGCACTTAAAAAAAAAAAAAAAAAATTTTCCAAAATCTGTTTTCTTGTTTTCCTTAGACATCCTGTATAATTTTGTATCTCTTTTACATGCGCTGCCCGAGGCTGCTGGAAGCTCCGATTTTTCTTTGAAAGAATGGGACAGCGGGGTTAAAAAAAATAAAAGTGTTTTTGGTAAAAAAAACTATGTGCCTGTCGCTCCGAGATTTTTGGAGAGAAAATGTTATCTTGAAATTTCGAGGAAGAAAGGAGATTTCGAGAAAAGTGACTTGGGTACTGATTGATAAAATTTTGAATTTTTAACGTTCAAGGAATGAGAGATTTTTTTTTTGGATTAAGTAAAATACTCACGCAGATCATCGATCGCCTGACGATTACGTCGTCCATAGATCCTCGATAATATTTTCAAATTTCAATTTTCCAATAAATATTTTATCTCACGACTTCTCATCTCTCTTATCCAAAGTTTTCGCGCAGACTTATCTGGTCCCTTTTTCGATCATCCTCGCTGGCGAGACGTATCGTACGTTGTAAAACACGTTACCTCTATTTGCAATCTTCCCGCAAACAACTGGTCCATAATCTTCTTGCCGGTAGGCATGACAGAGTCACCCAGTAGATACGGTTCACGTGAAGCGACCGAAGCAAACAGCCAAGTGTTTGCTCGCCTGATTGAACCATGCTGGCCGTAGCTATGAAGATAAGACCACTGACAAGTGCGTCGCAGGGTCCTGGAGCACTGATGAATTTGAGAAATAAAAAAAGCTACCCCCTTACATACAAAAAAAACCTCATTCAAAAGTCTGAAAAAATTTTCAAAACGAAAATCAATCAACGTCATAAAGAAAGAAACAGCCCCTTGTCAGCCAGAAAGATAGCGAGTCATCCCTTCTGCCACGATACGAATTCTAATTTTCTTTTCTCTTAGAGACGCATAAATTTCATGGACAACAGAGGGTTGCCACCCCCTCATTAAAGTATACCAACTGGGTAAATTGCATCGGTCTACAAATGAATCAACCCTTTCGTTATTGCAAGAGGGGACGAAGCAGACGAAGGGGGAGGGTGGCGAATGACGTCAAAAAGGTTCGACTGTTTATTTTGGTACGTTTCAAATTTAGTTCCTAGGGGTGGTTTTTTTTTACTAAGTTTCGTTGATCGCATAACCCGATTTGTCAGCCGAAAATCTTCTTCTCAAAATTATAGATCTTCCTCTGGATCCCGAATCCCATTCTACGTACGCTCCATAAAGGATCCGCGTCCGGGATCGATTCCCGTACAGGACGAAAACAGCATAGACCCTTCAGAGTACGACTAGTAAATTTTACCCTCGTAATATCAAAGGCTGCCAACGGCAGGAAATTCGTAAAAATCACGGCAAGAGATACTTAATTGCTTTTTTCCTTGCTCGAAAAAACTCATCAGTCCTTGCGTCATTACACTTCCGGCTAATCGAAATCACGTTGCTCCCCTGCCGAACGAACTAAATTCAGACGATCCCGATAGAACGTGGGTAGAGTCGATATTTTTATTTTTCCCTTTTCCCGTAATTGAAGGACTTAACGTTAAATGGGAACCGGAAGGCAGAATAAATGGAAGAACCAGAGAAAGTCAATAAAATGCCGGACTGCGACATTCGTTAAAAATATATATAATTAATTAGACTCTCAATCACTTAGTAATTAAACTCGTTCCGTCCTTAGCTATAAATTACATATAAATAACCACCAACGGTGAGTAACGAAGTTCCAATAAGATTCTTACGTAATTTGATCTAGAACGTTCGTACATTAATTTCGAATACTTTCGAACTCTATCCCACGCGATTCTTCACCAATCAACTTCCGGTTATTGATCTGACACAAATATTTGTACGAGGATTCGTAATAAGCTTGTCTAAATCAATGAAATCCAAGAAAAGTCAAGTTACCCCTTCCCCCCCCCACCCGCCCCTTCACCTCCCCTGTCAATTTCGGAACCCTTCAAAGGGTTGCATGTTTTAGGAAAGGTAATAGGGAGTGACGTCATCGTTGATTCATTCGATAAACACACACACGTGCACACACGCACACTTGGCGTCAGAAAATTACCGTCTTTACGATAATCTCGAAATTCCATCGCGAAATGCAAATCCACCTGCATGTATCGAGCTAAAACGAAAATGGCCGGTAACCAGCGTGAGAATACGTCGAAACTCGGCGCCGGGGATTCGGAGTTTGACGCGAGTCCATTAGGAGTTACGAGCGTCGGCCGGTTAGCCGTGGGCGCCAACTTCGTATTGCGTCTGCATGTAAACAGTTATGTCGCGTAACGGTATCCCCGTCGGAGATTACTGTTCCCTGACAAAGTTCCCGAGTAGTGTGTGCCGATAGTAGTCAGACAGGGTATACGCGAAGTAGAACTTCCTGTGGTGATTCGCGACAGACATTGAAGCGAGATACGAGTAGGCGAAAGGGATGCGACTCAAGGAGAGACCAAAAAGGAAGAAAAAAAAAAAATCGTACTACAAAAAAAAATTCCAAAGAGTGTAAAAAAAGAAGATGGGCGAGGGACGAAAGAATTTAGATGAAAAAGGAAGAAAATTGGTACAGGAAGGGGGGAGGGGATGGCGCGACAGTGCAGAAAATACGTAGGAGGAATGCAAAAGGGGTGTCGCTACGAAACGGCCGCAAAATGGCTTCATTTTTCGCGACGTAACGAGCTTCGGGGATTGCACGAGGTAAGGGGGGTGGTTTTAGGGGGGGTGGTCGTAATAACGGACCGTGCACGTGCAGCTGCACTGTGGCAGCGGCGGCACCTTTCTCGGAAGCGATTCAAAGAGCCACACATGTAACCATCCATTATGGTAACCAACGTGGCTAAGGGGGATGTGCCGAAGGGGATGTTTTACCTGGTATTTCTTCTTGGATACTCGCGGTGGTTCGAAATTTTATTTATTGTGGAATTCTTGCGAATTCACGATTTTTCGTAAGTTTTAGAGCGAGACTTTTTAAGCAGGGTGTATATATGTATGTATAGTCTTAATCGTGGAAAAATTCACGATTCGGATGCGCCAATGATTGTCTAAGGGTTTATAACGTCAAGGGGCGTTCAGTGGACCCCTGCGGGTCTCTCAGGATGAATCGAACAGTGGAAGAGGAACGTTATCCTGATCCAGGTAATTCTACCGTATAAAATAATCGTTTATATCACCGACGAATGAGCCCGGATTACGTGATATCGTCCACAAATTACTTAGTTAAACAGAAAAATCCCAGTCGGCGGATAAAGGAAGCTTGAGTGAGCGTCACTAGGCCTATCTACACCCACCCATATAATCCTAACGTCAAAATAGCCTTGCTTTATACATAAGCCTAATTTCGGATTTTAATTTTGACGTTTTGAGAGGAAAAAAATTTTTTTTACATAAAAAAAGAGAGGGGGAGGGATTTAATCTTTAGGGAATATTTCTTTTGGAATTTTTGACAGACCAATTTCACGCGTTTTATACCATTTATACGGGTTTCGTGTATCTGCGTATTCGTATGATTCAAAAATTTTTGACTTTACTGTACTTCGAGTCTATTGAGAGATAACGCGATAACACGTGAAGTAGTGGGTGAAGAAAATCGAGTGCACGTACGTGTCGTATAGGAATATAAATGAGAAGTCAAGTATGTAGAATTGTACGAGGTATTTTTTAAAAAAATTTTCAAGCTTGATATAAAGCATGGTGAAGATTGCAAGGAGTCTATCCCCTTATCATGGTGGATAGAGTGCATTGTCAATAATGTAAAAAAATGTAAAATAAAAAAAGATTTTTCTCAATTAAAAATGGTAGAAAAATGAAATAATGAAAGATTGTGTTCCTGCCTTCGGTGGCAGGATATACGTTTATCACATTTTGTTCGTTAAGGGCGTCGCATTTGAAATTTAAATACCGAAGCGACAGCAGCGCCATCGCTTCGGGGGAGGGTATTACGTACTCGGTTGGACGTCGTGCCATTGTCTTCGGAGCGACGTCAGCTCGCAACAACGAGATATAAATAGAAATTATTTAACGGGCGAGATTAGTGTAAAAGCTGCGAAAACAATGGGTACCGTATAATGGGACGTCGGTAACGCGCATGCGCGTGTACTCGTATTTCAACGAGCATTTAAACAGTTAAACAGCGAAATCTCCGTGGCCGCTAGCGAAGTCGTTATTAAATTTGAAAATCGGAAGGTACCTACTGTGCCGACCAAGGGAATATCAAGTAAAATTGCTGCTGTCGGTATGGATAATATTTTTTCGAAATATTCGCTGCTCGAGGATACAAAAAAATTTTTCAAAATCAAACGCGTTACGTGAGATTAAACTGACATTTTACCCAGATACTCGTGCAGATAACTGAGCGAATTAAAATGAAAATTTCGAATATTTCGATTTTTCGAAATTGATATATTTTCAAAATTTTAATTCACGTCCGACAGGTACCAAAGTACGGAAGTACCCGATTGCCGGTATTTTCTTGAAAATTACAATTTTCAAAATTATCCATACCTATCAGTCCATCGTACTGAAGCAAGGGGCTTCAGGAACTCATACTGATAAGATGAACTTCTCATCCACTTTCTGTGTACAAGGTTTATCAGGAAATATTAAAATCCATATAGGGCGGATGGTCCAATCGTCGGGCACGTACCGGTAATCGTCAGTGTGTGCTTTGACTATAGCTAAATCTATAGTATCGTAACGCAACAGACGATTACTGGTACATGCCCGACGATTGGGTCATCCACCCTACTTGGTTGTGACGCGACGACGTCGACGTCGTCGTGCATTGACGCGGCCTTTATCTGTCGCTCATTAAACGGGAAGTCGACCGGTACGATACTGAAAGGCAGAATCGACTTGGTCTCTTTCAAAGATCTCGACGGCGTCGCGACGCACATATTTCACCGTAAAATAGTTACGAGTCGTGCTCTCGCGTCAAATGTCAATGGCCCCGACAATCCTGACACTTGGTGACGTGTCGCACAACAGCCCCGAGTGCTGAAGACCTTTGACATACCTACGGCAACTTTCATCCCTATAGAAACGACGCTTTCGGCAAAGAAGCGTCGCGAAAACAGTCACCGGATATTTTACCCGCGTTCAACCGGAAGTCCCGTAAGCGTCAAGAGACAAAAAAACTGATCCGAGTAAAAATTTTCCCATTTCCCATAATTACTCAATATTCCCCTAGATCGATACCCGCTTCAAAATCATTTGCTCGCAAAGCAGATACTTGCTTCAAAGAAAGCTTCGTTATATCGTCCTAGGGACAAAATTACGCGAAGATCGACGGAGAGAGAAAAGCGACAAAATAAAGCACCAAAGAAAAAAAATTAATGAGCACGGATTCCCCTGAAAAGAGATCCGGCCGTTCCTTCGAGCGTGAGACGCCAGCAGCGCCAACGGCGGACGCTGAAATTAATAGTCACATTAGTCCTTGCGTTTCGTTATGGCTGAGCTAGCCGAGTAAAAAAGCTCGGGGGCTTAAACGCTTTTGCGAACGTTCGCACTGCCAACTGCCGGATAAGGGTTTTAGAATGGGAAACCGAGAGATTGCCAGTTGCCTGTACCATGACCAACTACCAACTACAAATATATATATATATATATATATTTAAGAAGGGCACTTCTCAAAACTTTTTGTCCTGACTATGGACAGTTATGAGGACACTCGGGATTTATCAGCACGGGTCCGATAGCACGTTGATACGTAAGGTATACTGTCAAGACGATAAAGCGGCACTCACACCGAATTTTCAAAAAAAAAATTTCATGCTAGACACTCGAAGTTGTGATGGGCTGAGAAATGATTTCGTTAGGTTAGGTTAGGTTAGAACTCTAGTTCCACATGTCACAAGGTTTATTTTTTTTTTAATCAGCTTGTCGTGAGTGCCACACGTTCTCATAAGTACTCTTTGACAAATATATACATACATACATACATACATACATGCATATGTGTATACTTGATTGGTCCATCTACACGTAAAACCTACAAGCTACACACGTATCTCCTCTTCAGATACATGATTAATTTTTAACACGTCCGTGCGAAACACACACGTGCATCCTGATTCCGCAGAGTGCCCTAACCTATAACGTTGTACTTGACTTTCTACCTTATTGCGTAACCAGTGGACCTGGGGCAAGACCTATCTTAGAGTGGTGACGTTTAAGCGACTTGATCTCTGACCCCAATTTCATCCCTCCTAAGCCATTCCACGGCCGTTTTGGTAGCGCTGTCCGTAAGGCCCTGACGCCCCCAGTTGGAAAGGGACCCTCCCTCTTCGAACGCTGGCACAACTTTCAGACATTAACAGGTCCACGGACGACAGGATGCTGACCCGTGTCAAACGGACCCGGGTCTTCCCTCTCGTCACGCACTCCACCTTGGTAACACGATCTAAGGGTGAATCCTAACCGGTAGCTGCTACGTATAAAGACCACCGACGGTATCTGGTTGCGTCATTACTATTGACGTCACGAAGGGGCGAGATGACGTTTCGTCGAGGAACGACTATTATTCGCAATTAATCCTCGGTATAATTAAAAGATGACGTCTGACGCTTATAAACCTATGAATTATAAGGCACGAGTCACTTACAGTCGACTGCCAGAAATTCCAGTGGGTCCAGGGGCGGCTGCGGTCTGGGGGCTTGTGGGTGATGGCCAAATCCTCTTTTCAGGAATACTGAAAACCAACGAGAAAATCGTTACTTTGGAATTACTTTACTCGGAACGCTTAACTGGATGCATTTTGTTAAGGGGGGTAATAGGAGGGGGGGGGGCAGTTTCTGAATGATCGTTTCTTGGGTGGGGAACGAAAGGGAGATGAAAAGGGACGAAGAAAGAGGGTGGAAGAAAAAGGAAAGGAGGAGAGGGGGGAGAGAGGGAGAGAGAGAGAGAGAGAGAGAAGACTACTGTGTGCAAACTCATCGAGAGTCCAACACGTAGAAGAGTAGATCGGGGTTGAATGGGATAGAAGGAAAAAAGTATTTGTCTTAGAAGGTTCACGAGATAAATCATGCCCGGTAGGAGAAACCGG
This sequence comes from Calameuta idolon, assembly GCA_030142285.1. Lineage (NCBI taxonomy): Eukaryota > Metazoa > Arthropoda > Insecta > Hymenoptera > Cephidae > Calameuta > Calameuta idolon. The sequence goes on from JARQSV010000376.1 coordinate 15,675, forward strand.
CGCCCCGGGGACCGATAAAAAGATTAATAAGAAGAATAAATTACGCTATGAATGGTGGCAGGGGAGAGGGAGGCTCGAGGAAGAGGGGTTGGGACTGGAGGTCTCGCTACCGGAGTTAAAGCATCCGAGGTGAGGTAGGTCAAACGTTCGCGCAAGAACCCCCCCTACGACCTTCCCGACACGCTCGTGAGATTTTTCTTTTTATATTTTCCAACCCCTTAATGATCATTAGGACCCGAGGAGAATTACGACCGTCGACAAGGTGCGCGCGTGCGCGTGGTTGTCTAATAAATTTTCCGAGAAATTAAAAAAAAAAAAAGAAATTTTAATCGCGACATCAAATTACAACCCTGTACAGAGTCACGTTTATTTTATTCCTTTGTCCTGAGGTTGCTGGACACCCCTTTTTTTTTTTTTTTTTTACGTCACTTAATAAAAGTACAATTGCGTATAAGGCATAATAGAAAATAAAAAGAAATTCCATTGAAGCGACAGGAGAGAAAGATTGCGCCGATCCTCGTCTACTTTCTTTTTCTCGTTCGTCTGCTCGCTGACGGCGGCTGACTCTTTCTCCGTTGCGGAAGTGCTTCGGCGATGGAATTCGGTCTTCCCTTTGGAAATCCTGTATCGTTAAAAAGGAAAAAAAAAAACAAAAAATTGTATCAAAAACCATAGCCGGGCAGTCGACTCACGTAGAAAAGATTATTTACGAATAAGTATACAAGTACGACGTGCGAAGTATACGACTTGTGTGCTTATGCTTGCACGTGTCAGGCGCAAAAGGATCATCCATCATGTAATTCCAGTTCCCGTGTTAAATCCGCACGTGCTGCTTTCCAACACTACGGCACTGTGCATTTTAAACACCCTGGCAGAGCTTCCACAGTCGTGTCGTTGGACGAAGAGGAGCGCGCGGAGACGAAGAGGAGCAGATAGAGACGAAGAGGAACAGACGGAGACGAAGGGAGAAAAAAAAATCCAACCACCCAGTAGAGCTACTTATCCTGATGCAGACTCGTATGCGTTTAACGATTCGGGCCTGTGGAG
>JARQSV010000376.1:59074-76236 GCA_030142285.1 Calameuta idolon
TTCAAAGGGGATGATGGCGGAGGGGTGGTTGTACTTGACTCCGGGGGTGCTTAATAATACGTCATACGTTTAAAATCCTGCATCGCTCTCATATAGTCTTGTTTCTTGTATTCTAGGATATTTAGTAGCAATTTTCAAAAATTCATCATCGCCCAAACGAAACTTTGCGTCGCTTAGTTTTTCCGTGTAGAGGAGAAAAGTTTGATACGCGTCTTAATTTACCTTTGTTTTTGTTACGAGATGAGTTTCGCCCTGGAAATCTTGGAGTGGCAATGTTTTTAGAATGATAATTGCATTTTTTTTTTGGCCAAATTAATACAATAATTTACGCATCGGACATAGAATAATTTATTTCGAGTGTCAAAAAAATTTGCAGAAAAAATTTTGCAAAAATTCGTAACACTTTTTTTCAACATTTTTCGCGTATTTTGTCATTTTCCTATTGCGTTCGTGTTCTGTCCTCGATGTCTTAGGGCTTTTATTTGCACAATAAAACAAATGCCACTGGAAGACTCAAATTTCAAGTCGATTACAACTTTTTTTTTTTTTTTTAGGAAACGCGAACCGATCCTTCTGCATAATTAAAACTGTTTAATCGAATTGCTACTCGGTTAACCGAGACTCTTGGTTAGGGGATGCAAATTGCTTCATTTATTTTGCATAGAATTGAACAACGGAACGAAACCGATACGCCAAATCGAACGAGTTTACCTTTTTTAATGAAATTTTACTGTGACGTAAGATACAACTTAGAGACAAGAAAGCAAAAGATTTTTCATTGGCGTCGAATCGAGAATGAGATATATCAAAATTTTTATTTAAATTTAAATATCCAAAATAATACGTAATCCATACCTATGACGAGTTTAACCTAGAAACTCAAATTTCCTTCCACCCCAAAAAAAACAACGCGTTCTGACAATTATTATGTTACAGTACCACTCTTGTATTATGATCAACAAAAATATTAATCAGAAAAAATGATATTGCCCTTAACAAGCAAAATTAAGTGTTGCCAACCTTTTTACGCGAGTTAATTTTCCAGGGTGGCTCTCTTTATTTGGTATAGATTTTCCGAGAAAAATACGTGCGTGCCCCTCCGCGTTTCATACCCGATAGCCAGTTTATCGATAACCATTAAACCACCCTTACATTTTCCGTTGACCAAAGGGACGAAGGTGAAAAAAAAAGGGAAAAGAAAAAAAAAGCAGAAAAAAACAAGGTCACCAGGAACAATGTGTTTCGCAAAAGCATCCCTTCAGGTCCAGAGTCTTTTTAAAATGACGCAGTGGCTCTTGGAGAGCACAAAAGCTTCCAGATACTCCACCTGTAATTGTCCAAGATAATATCAAGGGATGCTGCAAAAAAAAAACGCACCTCTTCCCCGTGAGAAATCGAACTGAAATTCCGAAAAAAAAAAAAAATAATAATAAATCCATAAAAATATCTCTTTTGTCTTTAAACCCTAGTTAAACCAATAAGACAAACTCCAGTTTATCTCGCCAAAAAATGTCAGCCCCTCAATTCTTTTGTTCCACCCTCCTCAGGGGAGAAGACCGTATTGTTTCACCGAAGGGCGGATAACGTCCGACCGTCTCACTTTTGTAGGTTAACTATTTTGGTTCAATCCCGACAAAAAGGCGTCCATACAAACACGCACGCGTTTCATGAGCCACGCGGCAACGTGTGAGCTTGCACATGCGCAACTGCATCCATAACTAATATGCACTTCCGCATAATGCCGCTCCCAGCTTTAATTTCAAAATCTTGAGAAAGAAAAAAAAAATAGTAAAAAATATTTACAAAAAGAAAAATATTCAAATCCAAAACGCGATTCCATTTTTCTAATCCACCCCTTGGATCGAGTGACTTGAAAAAATTGCAGTCTCTCTGCTGCAGCAATGGAAAGCACTTTTTTTTTTTCAATATCAATTTTTAATCAGATACATGGTTCAGGGGTGGCTGTGGATGCACTTTCCAACGAACGAAATTATCGGGTCAACTTTAAATGAATAACGCCTATGGCCAAGAGCGAATATAAGGGTTGGTAGGTATCGGGGGTGTGTTATCTATAGGTATCGTCCTATAAAGAAGGATGCAGAGGGATGCTTCCCTGAAAATGGTAATATCGTTCAAACGTGACTATAACGAGCTTAAATTTTCAAAGTTTTCCGAGAGGCTTGGCGAGAAAATTACTTTCACACACGACTATTAATCAAACGTCAAGTCAAGAGAGTTTATACACGGGAATCTTGACTGAAAGAACTTTGTGATTTCTCTTTTTATATTATTATGTCATACCCCCCACCCCTTAGTTACCCTCAACGTAATAGGTTAGAGAAAATTTGAAAAAAAAACCGCTCGATTTCTACCCCAAAAAAATATCTCCATCGCTGTCGCAAGATCAAAATTAGAACCAAGAAAAAAATATCCAACCCCCTATCGCTAATATAGATACCTATGTAAATCCCGATTAAGGGTAGTTCAAGGGTGTTAAACTCATTAAGTCAAGCTCATACCTTGTACCTACCTCGCAGCACCTAAGTTTACCTACAGATACTAATTAATCCTAATCCACAGAAATGTCAAGATACGTCAACCCCTCCGTCCTACCCCTAGTCAATAATTAACCAAAAATAAAAGCAAACTTCCCGTAGAAAAAAAAAAGAAAATTTTTTTCTACCCCTAGGTACTTTCAAGCGAGTCAGAGAAAAAAAAACTCTTAAATCTATATCCCATCCAGAGCACAGTCACAGCATCCGAAGATGATCCTGAGCTCATGTCGCAGCGCCTGTTTCGTCAAAGAAGCAGACGACAAGATTCATTAAAAAAAAAAAAAGACTCACCTCTGCAGCCGACGCCTCGTGGTCCTCGATGCTCCCCCCTTACTTCAAATTCCAGTGTCACCTCAAAGTCCAACGGTGTAAAACCACCCTTGTATAAGACTCGACAGGGTGGCTGCTGACTGTTTTGTCCCCGAGCCTTTCCGCTTGGCAATATGGATAATTTCGCTCTCCGGATTAACGACCCTCACTGTCAGAGGGTGCGCGGACGACTGAAGTTCGCCTTGCTGGTTACGTGGGTGTAGCTGTGGCTAACGCCGCGACAAGACTAGGACATTGGCTGGCTCACGGGGTAAACGAGGAGAACAGCAGCCAAGGGTAGGAAGCACGCATGGCGTCTGCGTGGAAAACGAAGAGACGCCCGATGCGTCTGAATGATTGGGAGAGGGCGAGAGAGAGAGAGAGAAAGAGAGGAGCAGGAGAGGCGCCTGGCGTCTGAGAGAGAGAGAGAGAGAGGCTCGCGAGAAACCGGGGGTGACTTTGGTATGTATATATATATATATGCATGTATACGTACGGCCTGGCTACGAGGTTGGTGTCGAGGGTGCGGCATCAGGAGGTTACAGATCTGATGCTCCAGAAGATGCTTTATTACACGAGATGATTGAAGGTTACGTTATCCTTTGGAATAAAACGAAGGTAGTCGATTAGCTGGACCGAATTGCGATGTCGAAAAAAAAAATTCTGAAAATTAATTTTGGATTTTGAAAAATTATTAAAAAAAAATTTTGAACAAATTTTAATGAGGTATCGTACCGAGGGATAAAGGTCGTTTATGATTATACTTAATTTTATGCTAGGGGGGGGTTCATGGATATGGGGGTTCATTATGGTGGGGGTTGTTGCGCTAGTTTATTATGCTTTTACAATGCGAGTATAAAATTTATGAGTAACCCAATGGAATTGAAGTAGCATACATAGTAGAGTAAGCCGATATATTTTTTTTTTTTATTTCAATATTGCATTTAATGATGTATTATTAACGTGGCTTAATGGGGGTTGCTAAGAGAGCAGCTAATTAATTTACCACCGAGACGTATTAGCGATAAAAGTGGCCCAATAACTCCAAGACTTTGATATCAGAGGCCACTACGGTTTTAATCAATACTCTGACGCGTCTTCCTTGGTCCTGGATCTCCTTTTGTCTACCGTACAAAAAAAAATTGAAAACACACCCCTAAAAATAAATAAATATTTACTAGCGTATGAATAACACGGAAAAATGTAGAATCGATAAGAGATCTGAAAAGTGGATAAAGTACCGGCCTAGTCAGCCTCCTCCTGAGATTTTCTCGAACCGCTATTAAGTGTCAGCCAGATATGCTTGCATAATTATTTGTCAAATACACAAGCAAGTACGCCAGATCCAGAAACAACCCTTAATTTTAATGGGGTTGTAAAGGATTTAACGACAAAATTAAATTTTTTTTTTCTTAAGCTCACAACGAATCAATAATAATTGCAGTTTTTTCCGTTTCATGAAGTATCTTTCTGCCGAATACGGTATTACAATAATAACAATAATAAATCATAAGAAACTGATTAAGGGTATAATGTAATTTTGAAAAATAACATAAAAGTACAATACGTAATTTGATTTGTGTAGAAAACGAGGGGGGTGACTTTTGAGATATCCAAAAGGGCGTAAGTCCCTGAAGTATATTGTCTCATTATAATATGGTGGTACCGATATTAAACAACCCTTGTCCATGGTGAAGAGAGGGTCGTAGCCCTGATCGAAAATATATATATATATATATATATACATACACAAGCTGCTGGAAAGTTCAGGGATGCCAAGTTGAAAACAAGGGTAGCGCCACTCTGTCGCACCACCCTGGCGCCTTCCTCTCCTCCATTTCTCCAGCCTCAGGCAGTAGGGGTTGGCAGTAAGACAGTTCCGTGCGCGATACCGTACATGCGTGTCTGCAAGGGGTGGTAAATTCTATGAGTGTAGATGAACGCAAACGTCAGGTGGGGTTGAAATAGACTGGACCAAAATGTAGGCAGCTCCTGGTTTCAAGGAGAAAGAGAAACGTCGAGATAACACGAAGGGATGAAAAACAGAGGGTCTCGACAACCCCTAGAAGAGAAAGGAGCTAATATCGTATAAGGCAAATACGCTATGATTTGAATAAGACTTTCTGTACTCAAACGAATATTCAGATTCCATCCCTTGGAGAATTTGATATTGTACATGCGTAGAGAAGCGAGTATATACATATATATTAATAACTTAAATGAACTTTCGCCTGAATTTTCATTTCGCAAAAGTCATTTCAAGTTTCTTTTTTTTTTTTTCATAAAAATACCCATTTTTTTCTTTAAATTAAATTTCACGTTAAAATTTTTCGATTCGTACCACTATGTATACCTATATAGATATTACATCCCGTACAATAAATATCTCGAACATCACGCGCGACGCTCTTGAATATCGCCAACGACATTTTCATGAGAGCGACCACATCGCAAACTTTTTAACGCTCAAACTACAGGATTTTTTTGTTATCATTAAGGGCTGAAATGAAGGTACTCTGATCATTGAAAAGGACATCATATATGTAAAGTCGCACGAATTAATATTCTTCATCGGGTATAAGGAAACATTAAATAAATTTAAAAAGCGTCGCGACGCCAAAATAGTTAAGTAGCCAGCTGCGTATTACGTCGTCAAAGAAAATTAAAAAAAAAAAAATAATTAATAAAGCCGAGTATGCAGAGAGCGAACGGAATGAACTCCCGAAAGGCTTTTCGAGAGTTTCGCCCGAGGCGACATTGAAAAAGGTACTGAAGCTTCTCTCGCCGTGAGAAGCTTTCAAATTATATTTGCAATTCCCCTATAATTTAATATCACTTAATTCGGCCCTTTAATTCACGTTTCTCGTCGTATACACGCATTCCCCATATCAAAATCATATATACGAATCCACCGTGTATAATTATATTTAGTAATAAAGCGCCTCGTCAATTTTCCAGCTTTACGCGCGAATTAGAAATACGTATGATTCTTGGCCATTGAATTTGACGGGTGTCGTGTGTGTTTTGAAAAATATGACGTCATAAAATTTTTTATCCCATCGAATATACATATACAGTGCTTTCGTGTTGTCGCCTTAATTGGCATGACGTCACTCCAAGTCGAACGCTCCTATGCTCTTTAATTAAATGAAATAACGATAATTATAAACCATCATCCACGCTACGAGATAAGGTAGAAAGCGCGAATAATTTATGGCGGGAATTTCAGGTTTATTCAAAAATAGAACATGCCTGTTTGTTCATCCCTCCAGCTAGCCGACTAAGGAGCAAACTACCCTTATACACTTCGTGTCACTGTCCTCATAGTTTATTCAGCGGATGGCGGGTCTTCAACCCTCTCTCCTGACGTCACGCTGACCCCTTGACCCCTTATGGACTAAGGCGAGTATAAGAGAGAAGAAAAAAGAAGAAAAAAAAAACTACCCCCATTGTAACTATCGATATGTCGTTTTTTGATTTCTTTACGAAATTAATTCCTCGTACTGTGGATGATTAATTTTATTGATCTTCTTATTGACAGTTCTGACGAAGCTGATAAGGTGCGTAATTATGCATTATTTTGCAATTATAAATTGCAATTTTTTTTTTTTTTTCTGTAACCAAAATATAACATCGAACACGTGCTCCATTTATTTTATATAACATATGGGCATTGCTATATTGGCGACTTATCGAATCGCAATTCTCTACGTGGATCGAATTGCATTTGCGGACTGTGGCGAGTCGCGAATATTTTATGATAGCGGAAATATACGAGAATTCGCGAAAATACTTTTTACATGTGGCAGCCACGTATCTGACGTACGTTGAAAATATTTCGAAGACAGTTGGCACGATATCTCGTGTATACTTAAGTGGAGGAGAAAGCAGTGCGAAATATTTAATTAGATTAATTGATAACGATTTGGATATTATTGGACGAATCATACACCGGTTTAACTTCGTAGCTTAGTATTTTTTTTTGTTATTTTCATATCTCTGCAAATTACCATTTTTATCCTCGCGGAGCTTAAGAGGGATGACAACGGCTTGGTGGGATTCGCCAGATGATAATAATTACAATGTCGGGAAAGTTTTGAATTTTCATTCTTTTAGTTGATCTAGTGATTCCTGATTAATTCAAAAATTAAAAAAAAATTTTTTTTTTTTGTTCGCGAATACACTTTCTAATTTTCGTAATACCATAGCTGCATGCTAAGTACGATAAAAATATATTTAAAGTATCAGAATTTATAGCATCGGGTATAAAAAAGAAAAGCCCATTCAATTCTTATCGAGGAAAAAGATAGGTCGGTATTCCCGGAGGGAAGAACGGACTCTCATCAAATGGCAATTTATTCGCCCTTGTTGACGCAACAAAAATATATCAAATGCCATAGCGGAACCGGCACTTCCACCCCGTAATTTACTTACCTCTCGTATCTGCCCTCCCGTTAGACTGAAAGATACAAAAAAGAAAAAAAAAATACGTCAAACGAGAGGAAAATCAATTTTGACTTCCGTTACGACGTCGAAAGAACTCTTTTGAATGTTTTTGCTGTACTTGTCGTAAAAAAAAAAAAAAATAATAAAAAATTAAATTAAAGAAAAATACACAGGACACGCGGTAGATCTATATGAATTATACGATGATAAAATTTTATTAGGATATTAATCAAAGATGAAGTATTTGTAGAATTTTTTTTTTTTTTTTATTGTCAAACCTCTTTGCGCATCCCCATCGACAACCGCCGGCGAGCACTCAAAATATAACGATAAAACATGAAATTTATTACCATGGACGCTGGTTCCGGCCGCTTCTTCGTTCTCTGAAAATATGATTTTATTATACGTGGGTCCGCTCTCGTTCGCCCTTCGTTGTGGGTGGTTTACCAGCCCCTAGAGCAAGCGCCTCTGGTCGTCAGAGTAGTAAGGGTTGGTTCTGGAGAATCCGAGAGCAAAAATCAACAGACGCCGCAGAACGCACGTCTGCTTTGCTCACACATGCCTCCCCCCATCCACCCTCCCCCACCTGGCCGCCACTAGCCTCTTTTACTTTTTCTCGCTCAACGCTCGACGTTCATCCCAGGCGAAACGACGTCATTTTTCCTGGGGAAAAAAAAAAGAAAGATAAAAAGGGGTTAAAAGAGGAGGGAGAGAGAAAAAAAGAATAAGAGAGCCCGAGAATCAGGAAAGCAGTCTAAGCGACAAGACTGCACGTCGCGCGCGACAACGTCAGATTTGTCTTGCGTTTTTCTTTTTTTTTTTCTCTTGCTACCTTTTCAAGGCCGTACCGGAAATTACAACGTCGCTCTTCGTGACTCTTCCATTTCCGGTCGGATCCTCAGGAAACAGGCCGAACGACAATCCCGCCACTGTGATTGTTCCAAAAGAAATTCTGCGTGTAAAATTACCATTGGGTCTACGGATAAATGAATATATGAAAATACATTGTGGGCAATGGAAAAAAAAATACATAAATCATAAAAAAAAAAACATGTAAATCCTAACATAAAAATTTACAAAACAAATCATTGGTTGTCTCGAAAACGTCAAAAACTGTCAATACATTGTTAACGTGAAATTTTCAAAAATTTCTTTATCGCATCTAACGAACGACAAAGTGCCGTCTTTGAGGTTAACCTTATATCGGGTCGTTAGATATCGAATAGCACTTAAAAAATTAAACCTCGTCACAAACAATCTTGATCAATTCGAATAACACTTACGTCAACGATCCGCTACTTGTTAGTTTTTCCCCTTGTCGCGCAAAGGGCATCTCGGATCTTGATCACAGAGAACTAATTAGTGCCACGTGACACCGCCTTTGATCACCATAAATTAATTAGGTACACGCCATTATAAATTCAATATTTTTCCTCCTCCTTCTTCCCTCCTCTCTTTCACCAATCCTGCCTCCTAGTCATCCTATACGTATATACATAGATACCTCTCCTCCCTTTCCTCTCCTCAAGCACTCACCCCCTTTTTCTTCTCACGACCCAAGCGAAACTAACCTTATTTTTGTTCCTTTTTCAAAAAAAAAATTTCCCCCCACCCCCGTCCAAACACGCGAAAAATCCACTAAATATAAATAGTACCATATTGTCATACCCCCCTTTCGTTTTCTCTAGCGCCTCTGCATTCGGCACGTCGCGACGCTCGAGCGTCCATCCACCGCTACCGGAAACACGTGATGTCGTGATGCGATGTAAAAAAAAAAAAGTTCCCAACAAAAAAAACTTCCTCTCACGAGTCCCCAGACATTCATTCCTTATTCACGCCGTGCAATTAACTACGAAGACGTTCCTAATGCTTATCGCAGTACGACGAAAAGGGGTTAGGTCGCGCTTAAGACTCTACCCACTTGTCAATCCGTTGTTACGTACGCCAAAAGTCAAAGGGACGCTCTTTACGCCGACGCCCACTTCTTCCTTCTACGGTTTACAAGTGCCAGTGTCGTTCCCTGTCAGCAGCGACGACGGCGACGACCTCCAGGAGTGTCATCGTCACAACCGAGTGGCTCGATACTCGTTGAGGATTCTCAAGTCGTAGTCGTTCCTATAGGAATACCCCGTGCGCCCTTTTCCGACGCTCGGCGTCTACGAAAATCGAGTCGATCCAGCTGCAACGTGGGACAAGACTCGGATGAAACATCAGGGGGCCAAAGCACACGTATGTACCAAGGAATGAAATCCGATATGTACCATCCGTAACTGCAAGCGTGAATACACTGTATCTATATATAAAGCAATACATGAAAAATAAATTTTTGAATTCGATTGTACCTCGGGAAATAACATTGGTCTGGATCAAAATACATTTATCTTTACGTACTCTGGTATCAACGAGAAAACCGGGTACGATTTTTATATGGCATAAGTTAGAACAAAAAAAAATTCAAACCGCTATGGTGGTAGCACTTCGTGCGAGCTTGCACGGCGATGCTCTGCTGCCTGTCGTTACTGCTAATTTTTGTAACACACTCATACATGGATAAAAAAAATTTTTACAAATTTTCGAAACTTTTCGAAACAACTTTTGCCGGTTGATTAATTTATAAGAATTTTTAACCCCCCTCTTTTTAACAGGGAAGCAATCGTAATCCCTTTTTTAAGTACGAACAGGGTCCGAAAGTATTTAAGGAATTAACCCTTTAATATATTCATCATCGCTAATCTATTCTCGACAGGCAGGGGTAAAACTTTTTTTTATACTATTTTTTTTCCCCCACCCGATATCGTCCTTCCTTGCCTCCCATCTTCGCCTATCCATCACGCAGGCAATGGTTGATTTCGAATTGTGGGAAACGCAGCCTGTGAAATAGCATTTATTCCAAAAGGGACGCGATCCGACGGCAAATGATTTCTTGTCTGTGCGACCAGGTAATTTATACGGTACGACTTGTTATATCCGTCCCTTCAAAAGGATTTTGGCTCTTGGCGAGTCCTGCGAGTCTGTCAGAAGGAAATAGTCCTGTGGGAGAAGAAGATAAGAGAGGTACAGGTATACGCGTGCGATAATACACAGAACAGGAGGAGTTATTTTGAACGTAATTGCCGTAGGGTAAAGCCTCGTCCACGGGGGTCTTGGAAAGAAAGCGTAAGAGGAGAAAGAGAAAATAAAAAAAGAAAATTCGAAGAAATGCTTGGTCGAGGAAAAGATAAGAAAAAAAAAATGGTGAAGATGAAGTGAAAAAATAGAGGTGAAAAAAAAAAAACATGAAACCGAGCTTTAGTTTTATGAGACGCTCCATCACTTCCTCTGCCTGGACTGTACCTAATGCTGGTTCAGGAACTGGACGAGCCGCTCTCGACCCGGAAATCATCGTCGAGCTTTCCATCGTATTGTCACGGGAGAACTTGCGAAATCTGCCATTGTTCTATGTCCAAATGCACGCCGCTTGCAGGTCGATTGTTCTGCTGTTCGTCGTTGCCAATAGTAACTGACAGTTGCCATTGTGTTATATGGATTTAAATTTTTAATGGCTTTTTTTTTTTTTTTTTGGTAAATTGGGATTTATCTAGTTTTTCTTACTTTATACGTAAATTAATCTTATGTGGAAGCACCCTGGGACTTGTAACAACTCCTGCAAGCTCGTTTTCCGAAGTTTCGCCGACGGACTGGCTGGAAGAAGGAATAAAAAAGGAGAGAGAGAGAGAGAAAAGTAAAAAGTAAAGGGGGCGAAGTTATATAGGGTGAGAACTATAGATAGAGAGACGGAATGGAGAAAATGGTGCGGAAAGGGATGCTGCACCCTGTATATACCCAGAGTACTACTGAGAGAGCTTTCAAAGCTTTCTCTACGTAGCCTCGCTAGAAGTGGATTAAGATCTTTCCTTACACGTATTGATGGTGGCTTTAATGTACACGAGAAAATACACAAATTAATTAAATAAAAGCCATCCAGATACTTCGCTGTAATAAAGATTTACTTATTTACGTACTATTAAAATTACCTGTTGATTTGGAGTCGTTAATGTTACGAGTACCAATTAAAATTTAGGTAACAATATCCACTGTGACGTTGTCGCAAAGACTGTAAGCTGATAAGTTTAAGAATTAAAGAAAAATCGCATTCCAGAAGAAACTTTCTTAAGCGACGGTAATTAGAGTGTAATTAAAACTGTTCAGCGTAAAAGTCTCGTCGTCGTTGTACGTTAATTTTCAAAAGCGTCTTTTCCGACGAGATATACTTTCGAGTATCAACCGAAAAAAAGCTTCGTTCCTCTCGTCAAAGCTCGCAACACAGCTTCAACGGACGACAATGATCGTTTTCAATATCACCTTCGTGATAACTGTAGCCGGTATACAGGCTCTTTCATAATGAAAAGCACCCCCACTAATCCTCCGTTAACATTGAATTTATTTTCTTTGTGAGAGACTCTCGAGCTTTTGATTCAATTTCTTTTTTATTTTTTTTTTTGCCAATAAAAATAAAGCTCTAAAATTCAACAGAAAATCTTTGCGTCTTGGTTCGCGGCTGAGCATTACCGAAATGACTGCTACTGAGCTTTTTCTGACTCTTGACCAAAATCCACCGCGAGACTCATTGGAGAGCTTTAATGACTCGAAGCGGAAGCTCAACTCGCTGGCATTTATTGCGAAACGGGTGAATTCACCCAAGGCAATTTTCTTACGGAATGACTTAATGGACGCACCCACCTGAAAGTTACCTGAAGTAGTCCGATGATGAGCAGGGTCAGAAAACGATGTCTAAGGGTGCTCGAGGAAGAAGGAGTTGGAATCCTTTAGTGCTTAGCGAGTAGAGTAAAAGCTTTGGGAAACCCTGGCGAATCATTTTCCAGGGTTACAATTATTTTCTTACCCTCGTATACTTAGCCCTTGGGTATTTTCTTACATTTTCATATTTCTCCCTTTCCCTCTTACTCGTGATGTCTACCCTGTGTCAGAATAGTTCGCAACAGAATCCAGACTGTGTTGAGGTTAGCCTCTAGTGCTAATGAAGACTTATGGCAAGAGTTTAGCCCGTCGCCACTTAAACCACCAACGAGCAGAATTTCGTCTCGCGTTTTCTCACCAGTCTCGGGCGGTTACGTAAGAAACGCTGTGACGCTGCTGTTTTTTATTCTTAATGTGACGTCGCCGGTGTGTACATCGCGTATAAAAAATTAGTGAAAATCTATTATCTCCCTGTGTATTTGGTTAATAATATTACAGTAAATGTACACTATCACGGCATAGTGACAGCAGGTGCACTATTGTACTGAGATTTTAAACGCGATATTCTATCATAGAAATTTTCCGCGACAGCCATTTTGAGATGACGTTATAACACGCGAGAGAGTGGTGTAAAATTCGCACGAGACCCAGTATGGCCATGAAAATTTACGGTAGTTTTTCCCCCGTGGAAATGCAGAGGGAGTAGACTTTTTTTTTAATATGGTTAAGTAACGGCGAAAATATTGAGAAGAGCAACTCAGGAAGAATAACTAAATTTAAACAGAATTGATCGATGTAGTTAAGGTTACCTGTGTTACCTTTCATGCATTATTTTTCGATACACACGAAGGACCGTCGCCCACTGTGTTATCCGAGAGTTTGTGATCGAAAGGACTTCCAGCGGTTTTCCTTCTACAAATAAACTACGCAGCTACTCCGTACGATAGAGAAAATAAATTTAAGAAGCGTGGAAAGATGGCGACAGCACGGAAAGGAAATATAAAACGGAATGCACGGCGCCCGAGCATAATCGTATCGTCATGGTGACAGCCTCGGGAGTAAATGCGGGAATAAAAAGTAGACTGTAGAATGCATATACTAGTCTATCTAGATGAAAAGTATACGTTCCTACCTGTATCTGTGAATACGTCCCAGGTATTGAAATATATCCAGCACTCCCGTTGTAGCGTCGCCATCACAATAAAAAGTATCCTGGATTCTAGTATCGGATGCTTCATTTACTCGCACGAACTGTAAACACTCGACCATTGACACTTTCAGCACTACCTCGTACAATTCACATCGGTCTGCACAAACGGACTCGTCACTCTTTAATTACAGCACTTTCGTTAATTACACACCGAAAGAAGCTCACGCGTCTCTAGTCTTTGTACTTTCTCTGCAAAATCCTCGTCGCTTTACGACCACCCGTGTCCACCGCCAGCGTCGCACCTGTGGCGCCCCTAGCGGCAGTAGTTCGAACAAAAATTTAAAGTCCGCATACACGCGTTTCCGTTAACGTGCAGCTAAAGATCGTCCGTAAAGTTGCTCAGCTGTTTTAATTTAGACGATGTGTATTCAAAGTCGGTAAATCGAAGAACGCCGTGAGTGCTAAAACGCAAACACGTATCATAAAGTATCGGCATGGCGACTGTAACGTTGAAATATTAAACAAGGTTATAAATTCACGCGAGACTGATAAAAATAATCTTATCGTACGATGTCATAGACTGGGTGGCGTAAGCATAGCATCTTCAACGATACTGGATAGAGATCCATCCCAGTGCATTCCTAGAGATCGCTGACACGACAAAACAAATAGCGGATTGTGCCGTAAGTCTCCGTTTATTGCCCATAAACCGGTAGCGTCTTTGGCTCCGCCATATTGGCTCAGCGGGCTACGCTAAGATAGCGAATATAGTTACGTACTGTGTGGAAGGAGCGAGAGAGAGATATTACAAGCACAGAGGAAAGATTCAAGTATGACTGGATGCTGCGGAAATTCCAGTCTGCAGAACAGCCTCGTTTCGAAAGATAAACTGAGAGCATCCCGGGTTCTGGGTCATCCACGATAGTCTGGGTAAGATTGACCCTTACTTCCTGGACGTAGACGATTATGACATTCGGGATAGGCTGCGAGGTTAAAGTGCTATTCTCGTAGATTCTCCTTTCCTTCTTCATCGTCCGCTTTCGCGAAGCAAACTCCTCTGCAAAACAGCCACGTCCCTGGAGACGAGCCATGTCTGCCAACTTGATTTTTGCACGGTGTAACACAAACGTAATGCAGCGACGCCTATTCAATTTTCTCAGGGACTCGGATGCCGTTGACGGGTGAAAATAAAAGAGAAGGAAATGGTTAGTAAAAAATTATGATTAAATAAAGCACCGTGAACGCTTCCTAGAGTGTGTCTGTCAGTCGTATTTTTTTATTGAGTCTATCCAGAGAAATTTTTGTGGGTGATGTGCTCGCTATGGGGTGACTGAAAAATACAAATGAAGAAAGGAGCGTACCACTTGCAGAGAAAAAAAATTTTAATAAGCTCCAGTCAACGCCGTATGTCGGGTGATGTACAGGGGCCGAGGTGAATGATATTTATTTAGTTCCTGCATCAGAAATAAAAGGGGGAATCTTGATTCGTATGCTGCTACGCCCATGTGTAATATTTTTTAACTCTATGAGTGAAGCGTGTTGTAAAATGACTACTGGATTGAAGGAGAGAGAGTGTCAATTTATTTTTTTTAAATTTATCGTCTTGAATTTTTTATGGATCTGGACTAGGAAAATACAAGGCATCTTTCGACCAGGAAAAGACAGTCTTGTTTAATGAGACTTGATAGATTATTGACTTATCTTGATAATCAATACATAGAGAACACAGTGATCAATATTAGTAACTGCTGCTAAAGAAACGCTCACTTCGAATAAATTTAGTTTTTCTGAAGACAAAAAACTTTGTAAACACTTGTTCTTTATTGGTAATCAGATAATTGATTATTTAAAGTTTTTCGATTGAGAGATCGATATCCAATCATTCCCAACATTCATGCGGCGTTAGGCGATCACTCGTGTATCTAATATAGGCCAGACCACTTGGCATAGTAACATTTTGAACTCCAAGTGGAAAAAGTCGTGCTTCGTCTGACTTTGGTACGTCTGAACACACAAGGACTTCATCCCCTGGCTGTAATAAATTGAAAGAAATCATTTAAAAATTAAAATTATATTATCACATTTCTTTGTTTTTCTTCTATTTCTCATCTAAGACTGTAAAGACGAGCGTATAATAATATTTCATTCAGATGCATAGTCGAAGAACTTTTCAATAGCTTGATAATATAAGGAAAATGGTAAACCGTATTTTCCTATAGAATTCCAATAGTTTTTACGTTACTTATATTACTTTGAGAATTTCAAATCAATACGATATTTGAGCCGTTTATTATTTTTTTTTTATTCTTTATCGCATGAGATTTTTCTAGTAGTTTCGGGAAAAAAAAAAACTTACTTTGACATACTAACTATTGGGGACAGGAGATGCAGAAAAACAAATTTCCGAGTTTTCCCCTCTCGAAACCTATTCTAGCATAGGATAGATTGGTGACAACTAGGGGTGAATTTTTTCTGTTAGAGGGTAGTTTTTCTTTGTGCTGACAGCTTGAGAATTGTTTCTGAACGTCTCTTTCACATTTTGGGGTCACAGTGTGCCGAATGAACATTTCAAACAATGTGTATCCAACTTGAACTATCTCCATAACAAGTAGGGGTAGATTTTGAACTTTGGGGGTGGTTTTCGTATAACCAACTTTTTGTAAAAACTTTCATTATTAACGAGAGGTGATGGAAACAAAATTTTCCAAAAATTCAGGTACTAATTATGATTTTTTGTTTTTACCCCACTGTCGGGTCTTTCGACACCCTACTGTCGACTTAGGGGTGCGACATGAGATTATGCAGATTTTTTTGCAATTAAAGTATGGCTTTATCTTTGAAATAAGTTCAAGTCCGCTACAATCGTTTAATTTTTTCAGCAGTTATGGATTTTCGAAATCACTGATACATATATGTGACACTAGGCTCAAAAAAGTTAATTACAATATTTAATTGTCAATCCTTACAGTGAATAAATCAATAAGACAATTACCTGCCAATCTACTGGCGTAGCAACTGGAGCTCTGCTTGACAATTGTAAGGCTTCTATCACCCGAAAAATTTCACTAAAATTTAATTTAAAAAACAAAAATAATTTATTATGTTAAATAAAATAAAAAATGTTTTTCTCTTCAGATCAACTCACTCTATATTTCTTCCTACGGTATCTGGATAAAGTAAAAAGAGTCGTACAATTTTTTGAGGATCAATTACCAAAACTCCTCTCACACCGTTGCTCGAAGGTTCTCGCCCGTCTACCATGTCAAGCATTTCCGCAATTTCACGTGTTTCATCTGCAATTATTGGATATGGGAATTCCTTAGGAATTCTTCTGTACTGCGCCTGTATGTCCTGATACGAATCGAGATCAATCGGATAAGCATATAAATTCAATAAAATTCAATGAAATATGTCATTTATATTAAAAAACGCACCTTGATCCAGACCGAATGCGATTCCAAGGAATCGCACGAATGACCAATTAATTTAACTCCCCTCGTTTTGAATTCCTCAGCCCGTTCCGCAAGTCTGCCCAATTCCGTAGTGCAAACGGGCGTAAAATCTGCCGGATGAGAAAACATCAGTACCCACCTAAAACAGTTATCTTTTTTAACCTATAAAAAAATGCACCTTAAATTTACTACTTGTCATAACTAATATTAGTACGAATAAATCGATAATAACGATAATAATAAGCATTGTTAAAAACTTACGAGTTACCCGACCAACTATGAAAATAAATTTTTCCCTTAGTAGTATAGGCCTCGAAATTTGGTATTTTTGTACCCAGTCTCATCTTGTTGCTTTTTTCTATCACAAATTTTATCTTCTACTTGTCGTAATTATTTTATCTTTCACCGTAACCCTTTACGTCCTATCAATATTTAGCATTCAATCCTCATTGATCAACGTATCGAATCACCCGGTACATTGTTTGTCAATAATATTTTAATCACCCATTTTGT
>JARQSV010000376.1:87946-110698 GCA_030142285.1 Calameuta idolon
TGCCCTCCACTCATTAAAACAGCTTCATTAGCAAAATAAAAGTTCTTCGTAAAATTGTTCAGTGTCACGATTTTTATGGCAGTAGAGAAATACAACGTTGATATTTTCAAATAATTCATATATATACATATATATGTATACTGTTGTTTGGTGTAAATTACTCGTGTCTGAAGATTACGAATATTTTTCTTAGCAGAAACCCTCTAGAGATATCTTTCTCGCGTTCTGTACAATCTCAAACGCAATACCATATTACACGAGCAACTTGTTTGTCGTTAAATAAATACTCATGAGGATATGAAATAATGTTAATGAATTGCATAATGATATGGATCAATTAGCACTTATTACATTTATGTTGAATATTGATAACTCTTGCAGAGTATAATTATACAATGTACCCTGTTAATTTTAGAAATAAATCAATACGTCGACACGATTCGGATAACGTATCAATTAGAAATTTTGATGAAAATCTTTTACCGATGATAAAGTCGTTCGCCTATTTTCTTTTATTCGTGTAAAATTTTTAACTCATCATTTTATCGATCAAAAATTGTTTCCTCATGATTTTATTTATAAAACAGTTTTTACTGACGATTCATTTGCATTGCAATACGATACGATTAAAAGCATGACCCTTGACCCTTGAACGGCAACGTGACTCGAGCTAATGGCATTTCCTCCTCAATGCCGTGAATGCAGTCCGACCTTGAAAATTAAACTAATTATTTTAAGATCGACTATCAAAGTTCCCTAATTAGCAGTCGCGTATCTTGATTTCGTAATTACGTTTAACTGTACTCGTTGTACAGTACTAATTGCTAGCGTCATACCCTTATCAGTCGAGGTACGATAATTTCAATTCTGATGAATTAATATTTTACTTTATTTATAAATACATAGTTTGCATTATAAATACACTACGTGTTTTCCACGTATATTTATAGAATATCGTACAAGCCTTATCTACGTACATGCATGTTATCAATCTATGTGAAAAAAAAAATTTCAAGATTCATAAATATTAACAAGATTCAAGATACGTTTATAAAAATTGTTGCCATGCCTGGCGTTAAAACTTTATTAATGATGATTAATCAAAAATTACATATACATAACCACACGCGTGTACTGCCGGTAGAAATAAATAAATGTTTCGCATTGGCGTATAATTTAAAAATAGATATAATAACGAATTAAAAAAAAATTAATTTTTAATCATCATAACAAAGATCAATTATTTCAATATCCATTATTCAGTACTATTAATAAAGCTAATAATCGATCCAGCCACTGAATCGCCAACTTTCACCAAAAATTATCCACACGTAATTTTCACATACGTAGACATGCACTGTCGGCCATAATCTCAAATTAATAAAGTATTACTCACAAATACACGTAATTCATTGATAAGGTCTGAAAAGAAACTGATAATCAATACGCTTAAACGAAACGAAGTAAAAGAAATTCGATTTATACAAAAATTTTCATTCGTCATCTAAACACATGTACGTGTCGCCTAAGCGTAGATGCAAAACTACGATAAGGCGCAACGTGGCGTTTCGAATGTACTTCGATCTTGGCGGGAGACTCTAACAAACAATTCCGAGGACTTCGTACCGTGAAACTGCATTGACGTAACCTCAAGATATCTGAACGGTCTTCTACGTTACCAGTAACAGTGTCGACTAATGAACGTAACTTAATTCGCGTCGAACTTTGTGAACGCACTTTTACATCTCAAGGAACGTTTCGTGACGAAAAAAGAGTGAAGGTGAAAGGAATGAAAAATTTAATAGTCAAAAAGATTAAATATATACATATATACATTTATGATTAAATGTATTTTACCCCATTAATATATACATATATATACGTATATATATTTCTTCACTAATGCGTATTTTCATACAACATGTCCAACACGTGGCCTTGCCTTTGGCTAAATGTCACAAATAAATATTATAGGCATTAACTCACTGTTGCAATGACAATTTCCTTTGAGATGAATACACGTAATATTCCTGTCACGTAACTTTTTCAAGTGTGTGTTTAAAGAACAATATGCCCCCCCCCCCCCGGCCCCCCTCCCCGGTCCCCCGTCTCCAATCATATTCGTGAATGAACAGAAAACAGCAATTCAGGCCTGCACTTTGTAGTATGCATTTAATATTAAAATATATATATATATATAGCAAACCTGGGTAATATCTAATGGACGTCTTCGCTTTCGATCCTCTTTTTCTTAACCTGGTTTTCTTCTCTTTCCTTAATTCATTGACACTGAGAAAGCACGAAAAATATTCTTGCACTGTCTTATTGTATATTTTTGTAAAAATTTTGAAAAACCTACTGTACTCGTGAAAGCGGTTGCGCTCGACACTGACGGAATCACGAACAAACTATTTAACTTCTGTCCGGCACATTTCACTATGATCCCCACTACCTTGGTCTCCCTCATACATACCTATAGGGTGACTTGGAAATAAGTAATCTTTGATCCTCGATTCAGACTGATAACGGGACGTCGTAGTTTATACGTACGAGTATTTCTTACTTCGTCGTGTGTTATCGCGGGCAATGAAATTGATAAGTAGATAAATAAAAAATAATTATTTTTGAAGTTTTGACAACAATTTTTTTACTTCACTTAATATACTGTTAACATAATTACCTTTGGAGTGTGGAATGACGTAATTGGTATACGCAGACGTTGAAAAATAATTAATGGATTGGTTTAACTTGTCACAAGTTTTAACTGATATCACGTGTATATAAAATAATTGCTGATTGACAGTAAAAATTTTGTATTAAACGCTCGTACGGATTATTCGCGTTTGATTTATTATCGACGTTATATCGATTAGTTGATTGACGTAAATATGTCAATTAATTATCTAGAAATTTTTTCTTCTTCTTAAGTTCTCGTTAAAACGTTAAAATTTTATCACCTTGCCCCTCTGTCGATTTACCACAAACCATTAAGAGTTTCATGACTTATTCGCCGAAGCTATAAAACTTGTGAAACCGTAAGAACGAACCATTTTGTTTCTATGGCTCCGGCCGCTTTACGATGAACCGAGATGGTTCAGTCCGACTACGTGCAACTTCACGACCGAATGAGATAAATCGGTCACAGATCGTTTTACTTGGACTATGTAGTACATGGCGTAGGAATAGAAGGTACAACGGTTAGTAACTGCTTCGATCGATCTAAGGGCCGCTCCTGACATCTGGTGGAGTCTGGCTAAGTACTGACTTGGCCTACTTTGCTGTACGAGCAATTCTAGTTTACTACTTTACTACGGTCGCTATCGAAATCCCAACATACAGCGGCATTGGCTGAGACATATATGATAAGAGTTACCTACCAAGCGAGGAGTAAATTTTGAATAAATTTTTTGGAAAATTTATTATGGGCAATTTTTTTTTTATATTAAATACCACGTCGACTCAATTATGACTCGTGAAAATTCTGTTTTGCCAACGGAACAATAACGTTAATGCTCGTGCTGGTAATTAAGAGGAATAATGAGAATTCAATTGGTACTTTGAAAAGTGTTACGGAATTGGTTGATTAGCTTTTGTCGATAACTTCGAATGAGAGTGAAAAAAGGTTATTCAAGCTTTGCCAGTGTTAAGATTGACGGCTGAAGGTGCTGCGACGGTTTTTGAAAATTCGTTTCTCTTAGAGTCGATACTTGCGTGCAATTTTTCAAAGGTATTGTAATCCGTGACAATGATTTTTCGAAATTCACATTCGATCTCGATGCTCGTACTCGTTTTGACTGTTTATCAAATTCGTTCAGAAAATCGTAAGTGAAATTTCTATTTAAGAGAAAAAGAAAGCAAATTTACAAAACTGTATAAAAATGAAAAATTTTTTTTTTTTGGGGGAAATTTTCAGAATATCACAGTTCCACGAAACAAAATTTTAGTAAGTACATTTTGAAATTTTTTTTCTTCAAAAATTAATTCTCCTCTCTTCAACAGAATTTGGCGCAACAACAAATCGTCGTTACAGTAAGTTCAAAATATTCGCGCGTTAAGATACCCACAGATTTTCGTTATCGTTATCAGCTGTGATAATTATAAAAATTTTCTATTTCCAGGGAAACTAGAAAATCAGGAAACCTCTATCGACGTCGGCAATGTAATTTCCATCGTGATACCAAACAACCCTCACGAGATGTTAAACGTGGAACAATTAACAGAAGATTTCAAAAATGAATTAGAGCGCATAAGGAAGCAAAGTAGCGTAAAAAAGTTTCAGCACGGATTGATAACACTAAAAAAAGTCCTACCGGAGTTATCGCCGGAAGAGAAGCGCAAGGCGTTGCCATGGTTGCGTAAGATATTAAAGATAAAGCAATTAGATGTAAAATATCCAACTAATAAAATTCACGATTTGAGCAATGATAAAATTGATAACAAGGATAATAACGAAGATTTCGAAAAGAAGCAACAAATCAAAAACGTAAAAGACAAGTCTACACATCCGGTCAATACCGAGAGGAAATACGAGATCGACGATTTAGATTTCGAGGAACCGGAAGTGGCAGTTACGGAATCGCCACGCGAAGCAGTTGATAATTATTCGATAACTCAACCTCCGACCCCTCAGACTTACATTCCGCAAGATTATAATTCGATCCAGATGTCACAATTTGTCACACCGGCCGACTACATGGCGAATCAAAATTTTCCAGCATCTTCCGGTTTGAAAAACGCTGGACCCGTGGGCCTGTTTAAGGCTCTAAATCAGCCACTGTACGATGAAGCTGATAAGAGATACAAAATTATACCCAAGGAGGGTCGCATACCTAAGAGCACTTCGCCCAATGAGAATCTTGAGGTTGCTGCTGAGAGGGATGCTGCGAAGGACGCCGATTTCAATCGCAATGCGCGACTGGTTAGCGATTTGGCCAAAATTGCCGAACAATTGGCCAATCTTCGAACCAATGAGAATCCGCCTGCAGGTTATCTTGATCAGCTGACACCTTCTGCTACGAACGACTTTGTCGCTGTCGCTGCGCAGCGATCGAATCTAAACTCGTACGAAGACTCGAGATCAAATTCGTCCGTCGCTGTTAACGAGCCTAAGAGACTCCCGAAAATCTCCGCAGATTTGATCATGTACGATTATATTCGAAAAAAGGATAAGAATGACAAACGCAATGGTTTTTATCTGCCCTCGTGAGGATTTATATTTTTGAAAATTTTTATTCACTGTTTTAATATCGTTTTAAGTCTTATTCGTTGGAATGCTTATTGTATCTTCGCTATCTCGTAATTAAGATACGAGTTCGAATCAATTGATCTGCGTATCGATTGGTATTAATCGATAGATTTTTTTTTCTCTATGTTTCACTATACATGTGTATCGTTACTTGACTATTTTATAAAGTTAATCAATCGAATAAACGAAACAGGGTTATTATATTTGTCGATTTATCGATCGCTATTTAATGCGATTGCTAATTATTGGATCTCTTAATTACTTTATATTTAATAATTACTCTCCCTTCTAATTTTAAGTCTTGCCGTATTACGCCTCGCCGAATGAATTATTTTTCTCTCTCAAAAGAAAATATATAATTTTAGACATCTGGGCTCTTACGAAATTCTAACTCGTTAGATCGCACGAACCAAAATTTTCGTACCAAAAAATCATTCGAGTGTCATTTCATTATTTTACATAAAAAAAAAGGTCAAAGAGAAATAAAAATCAATAATATAAAAATTTTAATAATTCCTATAAATATTAGAAATGTACGACTTCATTTCTGATAAAAACAATTTTTTTCTTTATCTCTAAATGATCTATCTTAATCATCCAAAGCAACACGTGCACGATAATCGATCATTTGATGATTCGATGATTTTTCAATATAATGAAATTATAATGAAAAATACTCATGATTTTGAAAAATAATCATTGATACAATTTTGGACAGATTTTTTTTTTTTTTTTTTTTTTTCATCAATCCTCATTAACGTCATCTAATGCACATTAGAATGTCGCATCGCTGCAATGCAAACCACATGCACCTATACCATAAGAGCGGCGCTTGCGCGGCGCCCACTGCCGGAGGAGCGTCCAAAGCGAGCCCGGCGCCGCTGCAGTAGACCTTATTGATCTGTCAACACAGTTTGGCCGTTTAAACGAAAAACCTTCAGTATCGAAGAATTTCTTCTTTTCGAAATATACACGAGGATATCGAAAAAGTGCATCCAGAGTGCAGTGAGTGGACACGAGTCAAAAATATTGTGGGTGTCAAAATTACCAGGCTTATTCCCATAATCCATCCCGATCGTCAGTATCCTGTATCTTATCAATTATCAACCGCAGTACCAACCCCCCGATCCGAAACTCCGGAATGAAAAAAAAAAAAATTGCCTGAAAAATTTAACCAACCGGAGATCAACGTTTTGTGTAAAATTGTTGCGTCCTATAAAAAATATTTTATTTATATATTTTATCAACGGCATGTCAGCTGCTTTAATATCTACGCCAATGTGCTCCCGCTTATCAATGTGGCTTTTATTAATAATTGATAAAATTCTTACGCTATATACACATACAAGTAACATATAATTTTAGATTAATCAAAGGTTATTCACTCGATACCAAAGGTCAAGAATATTGATAACCACCGTTTTCACGTAATTTTCAAAATTGACAAAAACAATTTTTATTCAATCTCACATATGCTTATTCTATATGTATGTTGAGGATTAAGCATATACAGAATATTATTATGCACGTTTACACACACGCGATTCTCAGCTGGTATTACAGTTTATTCAATTATTAAATATCCTGCCTGTTAGGCATACACTGTTATGCCAATATACATATGTCATATATGTACATATATATATGACTATCAAAATTGAAAATTATTGACTAATAAGCGATTTCGCGATAGCGCAGGAAATCTCTATATAATTTATTTTAAGTTTCGTGTAATTTCTCGCGTTATGGCGATTCTCATAGGGCCATTCTACGTCAAGTTTTTTAGTGCTA
The DNA here is from genome assembly GCA_030142285.1 of Calameuta idolon. NCBI lineage: Eukaryota > Metazoa > Arthropoda > Insecta > Hymenoptera > Cephidae > Calameuta > Calameuta idolon. The sequence goes on from JARQSV010000376.1 coordinate 94,983, forward strand.
CTCGAAGCGAGCTAAGCGGCTAACTGTCTAAATATACCGAAGCCACAAGAGTCCGTGAACGTTAGGCCGAGCTCACACGCAGCGACACATAAAGTGTTATGTAAATTAAAATGAAATTGATTGATGCAATTGAAAATTAAAAAATTAAAACAATTTTATAAAGTTTTGATACTTTTCACAGCTGATGCATATCGACGTTGTATGTGTATTTTGAAAAATTTTTTTTTAGTCCTTTCAATAATAATATAAAAATATACAGACACGCCCAATCGCCAGAATCCCGAAATATCTTTGTTCGCGTTCAATCGTTTTATTTAAGAATAAAAACTTCTTTTTTTAATTCTAAAGCGATTGACACCGATTTGATTTTGGTGCGAATACCGCATTATCTTCATATATTAGTAAACTGTTTTTTTCAGTCTTCACGAAGAATCACGATAAATGAGGAAATAGTAACGAAAATAATTATTTCTGCCTTGACTTTGCGTAAGAAAAAAAATAATAAAAGTTGAAAAAAAAAGGCACTGTAGACGATTCAGTGAAATTTTCGAAAATAATTTTTTAATTAGTACCTACCTGAAAAATTGATATTTTTTTCTAGTCTAAGGAAGACAAAAATTAAAAACAAAAATCTTTGCTTCATATCAAAATTTATCGGCTAAAAATCTAAGATGCTGACCTAATTTTCTCTTTTTCTTCCTATTTTCAGACCAAATTACGCATCACGATATCCAACATAATTACTTAGCAATGTTTGATTCGTGATCCGACCTTTTTGTAAAATGAAGCTAAAGTGGGAATCTTAGCGCAGCCAAAAATATAGGAAGAACTTTTGCAACGAGTACTTCGTCATCGGTATACAAAGGAAACTGTTAAAGGTAACTAATCTTGGCGATTGCGTAACCGAAGAAACCCTTGTTCGAAATTCCCACGTCATCAGATAATAACTTAACTTATTTAACAATATGATTTTACGGGAGAAAAAAGTCAATATCCATATCGTAATAGATCGATAAAATTTTTCAAAAATACATAATTATCCAAAATTTATCCAAATCATTCTCAACGAAGGGCTGCTAATCATAATTAAAAAAAATCAAAATTATCAAACAATCGATTGCCCAATTTTCACTATGCTGATGCTGAATAATAATAATGCCTTTGAAATCATCACACTTAGATCTGTATTCATAGTCAGTGCTGGAGACCGTAGATATAGTAATAATAAAGACATGGTAAAGAAATCTCAAGATCGTGCTTAAAACGAAAAGCTCACTCTAAATACATGCTTCAGAACTGTCAAAAATTCAAAAGCAGAAATTTACGCAACTCAAAGTATTTAAGTTAGATTAATTTTCGAATTTCTTTTTTTTCTAAATTTATTCACCAATCATCAATAATTTTTCTGAATACACAAAATATTCGTGTTCGCGAATTTCATGGTTCAAATTTATTTTATTCGCACAAACGTCTTAGTGAACATATGTAGAAATGTACCGGCATACTATTTGCGCCATCTGTATTGAAGATAATAATTTCTTGATATATATATATATATATATTTCTTCCAAATATCTACATATACATATCTACAAATGCTCACTAACGTTTACCTTGATCATTAAGAACGCCGCAAACACAGATACAAGAGTTCACGTGCGAAAAAAAAAAGAAACCAAGAAAAGTCAAAAATAAAAATAGATCTCAATAATCGACTGGTTCACAGCGGCCGGAAACACTTGGCAGTCATCATTAAAGCAGAACCGAGACATTCGAAGAATAAAGTGCAAGAGGTATTACGATGCAGTAAGAAAATAATAAAAGAAAAATTTTGGGAAAGAATTTCGGAGCAACAAAATGGCGCCTGATTACGTGATAGCGGGTGAGTATAATTCTTAATTACCACGTGACCTTATAAAACAAAAATAATAATAATCCCACATTTATTAATCTCATTTATCAAAAAGTTATCGCATTGTATATACATATATATATTAATATCATTATGAAATACAATATGTCAGAATCGACAGAAAGAGCTATTAAGGATAGCAAGTAGAAGCTTAATTATAATTAACGCTATATAATTTCTACCTTACAGTATTGGTATCCTCGTGCATTCAGATAGCGAGTCCACGATGCGCAACGCGATACAAAACCGTCGGTAAAAAAGAAACTTAAAGAAAAAAGAGAATGAAGAAAAAAAAATAGAAAATAATTTTTTTTGTATATCTTTATTTTTACAAACCACGTGTGCCTAACCAATTAACAATTTGTTAAGCACGTGTACGTCGTTAATTGATTATCAGTACTTTCGTACCTGATATTCGTACATTAACAAATCACAATAAAAACATTAACATAGAGTAGTAATTGTTAATCCAATATTGCACAATGGCAATGATCCGTAAATTCGTAACAATAGAATCTCGCAAGCATGTGTACCATATGTATATTTTTACAATGAAAAAATATACATATACAGTATTACTGAAAATTTGAACTCAAACTCAAAATTTAAATAAAAAATCAAAATTAATTGACTTACGCCAGATGGTTTGATTAACCCAGACACGTCGGTATGCCAGCTGCAATGACTGATATAATTAACGCTTATCTAAATCACTAATCAATGTTTTTCAGCGGCAATTATACTCGCGGTAGCCAACGTCTGTCATGCGGAATGTCAGAGTGAGTGATTATCAGCTAATTAAATTAATTAATATCGCATAGCGTCGTCAATCGCAAAAAAAAGATATAATCCCATTAAAGATAAAAAATCAAGTGTCTTATTAATTACCTAATTAACTCTCTTTTTTTTTTATATATCTAAACAGCGCGTTCCATTTATTGCTACGAGTGCGATTCCTGGACGGATCTCAGGTGTAAGGACCCCTTTAATTATACGGCACTGCCAAGGGATCAGCCGCCACTGTTAACCTGTAACGGATGCTGCGTGAAGATGGTGCGGAATGAGAAATCTCGTAAGTTTATTTATAAAATTATCACATTTTATTTACATCATTTTTTTTTATCATCCGCTTACGTCGTATTTTTTTGTGATTATTATAAATATTTATATATTTATTTATCACTTGTCATGTGTGTTCATATATATATATATATATATATTTCATATGCGTTTTTATGTCATTCCGCAGCGCTCGAGAGCGTACGAAGAATGTGCACCTCCCAGCTTCAGATAAACTTATTCATGGTGGACCACGTGTGCATGATGGAAAGTACCGGCACTGGTCACATGTGCTTCTGTGAGGAAGATATGTGCAATCGTGTCCCTCCGTCCTCGTGCTCGAATCCTTTACTCCTTCTGAGCCTTGCTACCGTCATCGGCGTCCTTAACCTATTCAGAAATCCTGGCTTGCTTGGTAGGTCGCTGTTATGATTACGTTCATAGTTGATTCTTCACCTGTAGAATCTTTTATTTTTTATCTTTTTTTTTTAGAGGCTAGGAAAGCAAAGGACGAAAATGGGCACGATGGGACGGAATGGATAAATGAAATAATTTTGGCCCCCTTTTTTTTTTTATAGTGAAAAAAAATAATTTGTGCTTCCGCTGTAGCGATTTCGAAAGATAATTATTCATATCGAGTTAATTAAGATTTCTTATCTCTCATTGTGTCCCATCTGCGCTCGGTTTAAATTCAATTAGTCCTTCAGCTAAGATTTCAATATATTTAGAGATTTTAATACAGTGCAGGGGAGTCATTGATGATTTCTATACTCGGCTTGGAAGTTGATAAAGAGATTTTGATATTGTGTGAGCATGATTTCGTGACGGTTAATTATTATTATTTTTTTGTATTCGTTTATTGTTAATACTTTATTAATCTGAGACTGTACGGAAGACACTTATTTTTTTATTTGATATTTTCTTTTTTTTTTTTTTAGAAATACGGATTTTTACTTGTCACGTTTTTCGTGCTCATTCGAAATGTTTTCGTCGTCCGATCGTTTTGACTTGAATTTTCCAAAAAAAATCCTCAATTAATCACGAGATTAAAATGGATCAAAAATATCGGGAGATCGGATGATCAGTACGGAAACGTTAATATCCACTCGTGTCAGCATGTGAGAGAAATAGAAACGAAAAAAGACGAGAAGATTAAAAAAAAATGGAAATAAATACCAAAATAATCGTCATCGAAAGTTCCTTCGCGTTTTTCTCAGTATCGAAACAATCTTGAATTACAATCATTCTATATTGTGTCGCCGTGTGAATATAAAGTTTTATTGTCTCCGGATCGTAAACCGATACGAGTATATTAAATTATTTCTCTCTTTCTCTCTCACTCGTACCAAACCAATCGCTCTCTCTCTCTCTCTCTCTCTCTCTCTCTCTCTCTCTCTCTCTCTCTCTCTCTGTCGCGGTCTTGTACTGTCACTAATAACCTAACCTTCACATCTGAAAATCCAAACCTACTCAAGAACATATTGCCCACCCTATATAGTTAGATTGCGCTTGGGAAGGAGTCTCTTCACACGGCGTGTTACAAAGAAGCATGCCCACTGAATTACGTGTGTCGGAAATGAGCGTGCTTTTGAAAATTTTGCAAAATGTTAAAAAAAAGAAAATCGAAAACATTTTTTTTTCTCTTTTTTACCTAGCGTACGAAAGACGCACGACAATGTTTGTACGTCGATATATTTATACAATTGTACGAAACGAGACTTCTGAAGATAACAATAACGTCGAGCAAGATCAGAATTCTTCTTCTGGTCAACACGCGCGACTTATGGGAAATTTAATTTTCGAAAGCACGCTCACACGAGCTTAACAACGTAAAGTAATTAATTAGACAAAAGTGGAATATGCGTGTGGAATGAAATCAATAGGATTTAATTACGTCATCGAAAATAAAATATTTTATTACATTTATTGATTTCTTTCAAATTTATATTTTTCATTTTCATTATTCATTTCTTTCTCGATACCAAATACGCTGTTTCTCGTTACACTGTAAACTGTCGGTTTTATTTTTTTTTTCGCATAATCTGTGCCATTATTATTCTTCAAATTATCTCGCGGGTATTTGAAATATATATCGGTTTTTTATTTTTTATTTTCTATTTTTTTAATGCATTTAACTATCTAGTGAATGTTTTTTTTGTATTGCATGACACACTGCACTATCATACAGAGGATGGACTTTGGTTGTACTTTGATGATAGAAAATAATTTGTTGATAACAATATACATATAGATATACATATATGTGTGTATATATATATACACATATATGTATATCTATATACGAAATGAAAAATTTAACGCGTTGCTATAGAAAGATTTTTCTGTTCATGAATTTTTTTTGAAAATTCGTACCAAAATTTCCTTACGTCTAGTAAGAATTTTTTGCAGTGAAAAAAAAAAAAATTATTTGCAAATTAAATCGCGTTTATATTTCAGCGGCACAGCACACTGCATGACAGCATGATTCTCTCTGAGTTCTTCGTCTGTATACTATTTCCAAAATGAGGCTACTTGTCTAAAAGAAAGTCGAAAAAAGAAGATTAATTTCGAAAATGCCTCCACGGCAACGTACGTTCCTCTTAAAAAGAAAAACAATCAAAGCACTTTAGATAATTGATATTGATCAATAAAATATGACAAATCTTCAAATAACTTCATGCAACACACAATTAGTTCAAGGTTCCTGAAAAAAAAAAAGAAAAAAAAGCCCCCCCAAAAGAATACAATAACTCTTGAATTTCCACTTTTATACGAATTTCCCTATTTTACGTAAATACGATTGTTACGCGAAAAAAATTTTTTTTGGACAAGTAGTTCAGTTACCCACCCTCCGCCCAAAAGATAGCAAAATTATTGAAACGCACTGCGTGGGCCTTCAGCTTGAACCGTGTCGCGAGGTAACCGTGTGTGAATGACAATAAAGAAAAAGAAAAATAAGTATATAAAAATAAATCGAAAAAACAACACACGAGATACAAAGAACAATATCAAACGCGTTGTAATAATACGAATGACGGACTAGCAGAAAGAAAAAAAAAAAGAAAAAAGTATTTTTAACGACACGGCCCAAAGCTGAACGCGCATGTCCTCACAGAAAGGCTTTTTAAACGGAGCCTTTTGCCAAATTAATTTTGCGTATCGCTAAGGTTCAGATCGCGAGATTTCTCTGGCAAGCCATGCGGCTCGTGTCGCGTCATTTGTTCATTTTGGCACGCGCGGCTGCGAGGTCACTTCGAATAGTCATTAATTGCACACACGTGCAATTACACGTTAGTCGACAAACGATACCATCGACAAATCCAGAAATTCCAAGTGCAGTTCCACGTTGCAATTGCGTAAACCAACTAGAGTTACCGGTTGGATTATTTTCGCAATTCGTGCAAATAGTCTAATTTTTTTTTTTTAATTCGCACAAGTCTCGCATCGAGTATACATATATACATGTCCAGTCGAATAAAAAAAAGATAACTTCGATCGTCCTTTTTTTTCTTTGAATTTTTCAAAGTGCAAATTTTACGATTCGTTTATTGCATCGCAAGATACTATTGCCTGTATAGGCAATTGATTGTAATTCAATTAATTATATTGGCCTCGCAGCTGACAACGTCCACGTGTCTTTTTAGGTAAAAAAATGTTTAATTGACTTTTAGACATTAGATTGTCTTGAGTGATGCTAGCCAAACAAGAAGCTTTATATATTATTGTATACATATCTATCTATATATGCGCGTGTATAGATACATACGTTTATCAAGTGTCACGTATCGATTACGTAAGCATATATAAGTGAAATGTTTTTAAACTTTAAATTCTCAATGTATTATAATCTATGTTGCACCCAAAGTTAAGTGTTAAAATGCCGGAAGTAGCACTTTCGTTCTGTGTGACTTCCAATTCATTTTATAAGCATTATAATTCAGTGTCTATTGGAGCCTCGTGAAACCATGCACGATCGATACGATTGAAAAAGCTTCGTTCGATTTTATAGCGATTATGTTTGCCGATAGTAAGAAAAAAAAAAAATTTTTCTTTACGTATTCTGAAAAATTCCAATCAGTGACGTATTCGCGAAAGTTACGGTGAATTATAGTGATAATTAAATTTCTTATCGGATCCTATTGATAATAGTTTGGCTTTGTCGATAATTGTTATGTATATATGTATATGTCATATATATATATATATATATACACACCTATATATGGAAAACTGTTAATCAATGAAAAGTGCTTCTCGTTCCGTGATCGGTAAATAAATTTTTGAGGATCGAAAATCTCGGAAATTTGAAAATCGAATTCCCACGAAACTCGTGCACGGTTTCGAGAATGGGACTTAATTACATTTTATTAGGCAATAGCAATCCCACAATGCGCTAATTAAAATGTCAAAGTTTTAGATAGATCGCACGATCGTGCCGATTATTAATTCGATTGAGAAATCAGTGGATAATGATTTCACGATGAAATCGATTTTTAATTAGTTCCACTGATGACACAGATGTCGATTGTACGCCGTGGGCGTGACAGTTGATTTAAATAGTTTGATAAAAAAAAAATAACAATAATAATGAGAATTAATATTACATATAGATATACAAGATGACATATGATGTTGTTATTCAATATTATAAATTTATAATTTACATAAGTGAAAAGACTCTTAAGGTGGCTCAAAGGTATCGAATAATCCGTAGATCCGGAATCAGTGAATACTATAAATGAATTAGGATAAATACAATTTTTTCCAGCATTTTTTAAATTGAGGTAAAAAAAAACTGTTTCACGATGTAAAACATAGAAAAGATTTCATAAAATAAAAGTTTCTCAAGCTTTGGGTCACTTGCGTACTTCTTGCCAATTGCAAAAAAAAAAAAATTTTTCAAAAAATTTCACGCTGCTTCAATTTTATAAAATAAGCTTTTCACGCAGTCCTTCATAGTTTTTTTTTTTTCTTTTAGCCAATCGAATCAAAAAGGCTTCTTTCTATTCGAAAGTTTATTATTTTGCGGCTCTATGAGAAATGAAAAATTTTGACATTAACGTCACTCGGCTCGTTATTAAAGTTTAATTAATTATACACGCATAGGTGCTAATTATTAGGTTTAACATTATCACCGAGATATTGAATTTGGAGGATGGACGAGGAAAGATAATATTGTTGAAATGAGGGTGAAAAAAAAAATGAGGAATATAGAAAATTATATAAAGAGAACAAAGAGGATCAATCTAGATTCAAAACGCCAAATATCATTAGATCGTAAGGAATAATGAATTGTGCGTTGCTGTTGACGCGACTGGGTTAGGCAGTACAATATTATGTAAGGTGCAGAGAACATTTATTATATCATAAAAGAAGGAAATGCTGGATTGTGGCATTTTCGTAGTACGTCATATCATCGATGAAAATAAAATTTATATATCGGAATTTGCCAGTCTCGATTATTATTTAAGACAAATTAATCATTTTCACGATTACAATTGTTATCGTTATTATTTTTATCATTATTACTACTACAACCTTCTTTCCTCCATCTTTGATTTGCTAAGACATTCCAGAGACTTACGACGTGTCGTATTTTTTGACGCTCGAAATTCTTGCAGTGACGACAGCAACAAAAAGAAAAATTATTTCTCACGCAGCGATAACAGATAATACATTTACTCGTGGTCGAACTGACGCGCGAATAATTGTTTGATTATATTTTTCGCAAAATAAAAATTATCGGTACGGTAAATTTTTTTGGGACGAAAATATTTTTATGAGATAAATATTAAAATAATTGAACGCGAATTATTATGATGAATCGTTAATGCTATCCTTGAACAGTGGACAAAGATTCTCGTGTTGCTACCCAAACGATTTTTGGACTTTGCTATTCTATATGACGCAATACACCATTGTTGTCTATTCTTGGGTCGTATAGTGGCCGCACTTCTGGCACAGTTTTCCTGAATCCTTTGAATCCCTTTTCATTTGTGATAACACACCGCTAGAATTTGATATATTGCTGATGGCTCCAATGGTCTCGCTCTTGCATAAACCCTTTTCAAGGGTAAACTCCATGGGATCTGCCTGATCCGTCGTTTTGGTACCGACCGAGCCGTTTACTATCTTGGTAATGTACCCACCGACGTCGGTGCAAGAATCTGTTTTACCGACGAGGGATTCCGCGGATTCAAAATGGTCCATGAGAGTTCCGCAAGAATTTTCTGTGGAAAAAAAAGAAGCTTTTAAGTCACCGTGTATAAGCGTCAATAGGATTTGACAGCTTTTGTCAATAATTTATAAATATTTTATTAAGAATTTACCGATTGAGGAATCTGTTTTATCGATGCTCATCGAAGATTCTGTTTTTCCTATGCCATCTTCATCTTCTCTCATTAACGGTAGATTCGTGCAGGGTTCGGAAAGTGGTCTACCACAGGAGGCGTATCCCTGTGTAAAATAATTTTTTTTAATTAATTTTTTGGACATTTTAAACAGGGCTCTATCTTTTCGTACCTGCACAAGATCCATACGTGAATCCAATGAGAATTGTTTTCCAGACATCAAAATACCCCGTATACGTCGTCGCATGGCTGTAAATATAATTACGTTATTTCTTATTTATTATTATTATTCCAATATATTATAATATTATATCACAATTATTTACCTGGACTGTCTCTAGCTTCCAATCGAAGCTGTCCAAAAGTTTTCATACATTCGTTAAATACATCAGCAGTGTCATAAATGGCAGCGAAACTTCCATTAACAATTTTTGGTGACATCGGGGAATTTGCCAATAAAAGGCTCGATCCAAAATTCTCATTCTTCTCGCGTGTCTCTGAAATTCAAACGTACGACTCATACTAATTCTTTACTAAATTTTTTCAAAAATAAAAATATACATATGCATATGACGTAACATCATCGATCCCTTTCTCTCCACACGCAAAATTGTGTAAAGCGTAACGAAAAAAAAAAAAATAAAAAAAATTTACTTAACTTCCACACATAGTACATATCGCACATGCAAATAAGCTTCAAAGATAAATCTAGAAAGACAAAAGATAATATCGAAGGGTCAATATTGATAAGCTTTTTTTTTTTCATTTTCCGAGATTCAAGATCATTTATTACTGATGTGGCAAAAAAAACAGATTTTCAACACATATGTCTATTTATCAGCAAATTCGTGTTACCTGCCAAAGACACCTTAACTCTTACGGGTGATCCATTATTCTGTCCCAGTATTTCCGTCGCCGTGTTACGTATTTCCGCCCAATCCTTGAGTACGTCCTCGTTAGTGGTACTGAAAAATGATGAATAAAAAAATGGATCCAAAAACGAAAAAAAAATTTTTTTTAAATTTACTTAGTTGACGTCACAGTAAATCTTATGACGTATTGCCCATGCAGTGCCGCTGGTACACAATGAACACGTCCCCTATTGTTCATCCTCTTCAGGAGCCTCTCCGTCAATGAATTTTCACCCCGTAGACGAAACACAACCATTCCCAAGTGTCTGGTTGCTGGAATCTCAAAACGACTATCGCCCAAGACCAGAGCCTCGAATTTCTGTGCTAATCTGACGCCCTGTAGGTAAAACAGATTTTTTTTATAACAAAAAGGCTCTTAGTGCATAACAATTTTATTTTTCATTATTTTACCTCGCGTATGTGCTTCTGCAATCCGGTTATCCCATAATTTCGAATTACGAACCAGAGCTTTAAAGCTCGGAATCTTTTGGACAAAGGTATTTGCCAGTGCTAAGGAAAAACAATTTAATGAAATATTTCAATTGATTTTACAATACCGTATCGATATTGAACTTACCATATAATCGATAGCAAGTCCTGACAAAAATTTTTTATATAAATCAAATCAATTTTATTGCGAAAGTAAAAAAAATTTTTTTTTCTTCTAATAATTTCTCACGAATTTATATGACATATCACGGTGTAACGATTCGCCAAATAGTAATTGAAACCGCTAATAATCGATCACCAAGAACCGATAATACAGTTCGATGTCTATTGGAGAAATAATAAAAATAATAATAAAGTAATCCTCTTACCAGAATTTTCATGCTTCAAATATAATGGATCCACGTTAAACGTCCTGTGAAGAGCCTGGCTACTTTTCACCCTAGAAAGCACATATAAGATTTTCTCAAGTTAATCGAAAAATCTCCAACAGTTCGCTTGGCGCTAATTAAAGGTCAAAATATTTTTTCTCTCTCACTGATCGTTAGATAACTAATTAGATTTTTTTTTCTAATTAATCTACACACTAAAATACTTAATTTTTATTAACAAGCAATAAGAATATGAAAAAATCGAAGAAAACATTAATTGAATTTCGTTTTTTGGAAATTTCAATAAAACCAAAATTTTTAATTTTAATTTCAAAATTCGATTTATATCAAAGATTTTATATATAGTTTCCGATAATATATATATATATACAATATACTGATGTATTAACACGCGTGTATATTACTCGACTGATCGATCAACCTCGATAGCAATTGAAGTCAGTGGCAAGTCTCTCTCAAGCCACGAACAACCGTTCTTAGGTTCGAGCGGAAATTACGTCACGATAAAAAAAAGTCGTCGCTCTTCCGGACCGACTACTTCCGCGGAAGCTTTCGATTATGAAGCTAGCTGTGATGAATTATGCTTTATGGAAAGTGGTTCTCATTTTATTTTATATTATCTCGCGATACTCCCAATGTTCGCGCGGTGTTAATAATTATTTAAATTATTTCAATGTCACTGACTCAAAAACAAAATTTTCTATAAAATAAGATTTTTCAAAAATTTTACTTACCACATGGCCGTGCAGTCGAAATGTACCATAAGCCATTTGCTTGGATTGAAAGCAAAGGAATCGGCATACTCAATACCCTGAAGCCAGCTACGAAATTCTGGACAGACAAAAGCACTTCCGGCGTAGGCAGCATCAATGTGTAACCAGAGTCCATTTTTTCCGCCTAAGATAAATTAAAAAAAAAAAATTCATTAATTTCCACATCTCAATGACGAATACATTTTTTTCAAAATTCTTACATATTGGTCCTATCTCTTTGAGATTGTCAAAAGAGCAAGCACCGGTAGTGCCCAGTGTGGCACACACCTGAAAAAATTAATAGACCCTATCAGTAAAGAATAATTAATAATAAATAAAAACTTATTTTATCCGATCAATGGAGAAACATAGATTAAATAAAAAAATACGGTCCATTCGCAAAGGCTACTTAAGTATGTGAATTATTAATTGAAAATCAACCATAAAAAATACTTAAACCAGACATCGAAGACCAAACAAAAATTTCCCAACGGGACCAATTATCTTAGAATTTTCTTGTCCATCAAGCTTACTGTTTCGAAGCGAAGAGAGATAAGACAAAATTAATTGGAAGACGCTGAATCGCAACAGATCTAAGTAAGAAGATTTTCCACCCAACCCCTTCATTTCTGCCCTGTATCCTCCACTTTTTGGTTTCGCCATTCCGTGTTCACTCCCTGAGCTTGCACGTCGACTGGGTCCAAGAGTGATTACAATTATTCTCTAAATTGCTATACATCTTCATGTAAAAATTTCTCCCTCGAGACCGACCGAAGTATCACCAGATGCTACAACTCTTACATTACCGTAATTTCAATCCCTCTGCATCTTCGCCTGAATCTCCAAGGACGAGTCCAATCGCTTTTCCTTCTCGATCGCGTACATTGAAAACCAACAATGATCCAAGCTACTCACGAAAAATGGTACTAGTCCCTCTTCCCGGTCACGTGACAAGGCTTCTACCAGCATCTCGCCCCTCATACTGAGGTCATCATCGGACTCAATGTATCTCATACGAACCAATCCGATCAGTCCAGCTTTTTCGACGCTCGAATGGGCCTACGAAGTATCAAATAATTATTCCAAAGATTCCATCACTCATCCACAGTCCTGATCATCATTTTGGCACCTGGTCCGAACAGTAGGCCACAAGTCGTGAATTGATCTCGGTAGGTAATCGATCAGGTTCCTTCTGCTGAACATCACGAATCGCCCTGGTCCTTGCAGCCAACAGACAAACAAGGGTCGCTTCGCTGGCTGTTGTTTGGATGACACCACCCCCTGACCCACCAGGACGATGCAGAAACTCTTCGGGGAGTCCAATCATTTTTCCAAGCCAGTTCATCACGATTGTCTCCAGCTCGGTGCACGCAGGACTTGACGCCTGTTGCGATTAACGATGTTGAGTATCATTTTTTTTTTTTTTTTTCTATTAAAATTTGACCAATATTTTACCCAGGTGAAGCCGAGACAGTTTATGGCGTCAGCCAGCATATCGGCCAGGAGGCTGGCTGGCGAATTTAGGGCTGGAAAGTACGCATGCATGTGTGGACTCTGCCAATGAGTTACGCCAGGCATTATGCACTTCTCTATGTCTCCAAAAATGTCCTCCCAGGGTTCGCCCTCTAGGGGTGCTGAGGGTGGTAAAATGTTCCTAAGGTATCCCGGTGATACTGCCGGATAGACACGACGAGTACGAATAGTCTCGAGATAGTCGGCTATGTAGTCAACCATTTCTTTTCCTGTGTAGAAAATAAAATTTTTTCATCCCTTAAATTAAAAAAAATTTTTTTTTGCTACAATTAGAACTAAGGTTGTTTGGGTTGATTTTAAGGTTCGTAGGCGAAGGGTGATTCCATTGGGGTTGATCGATAGACATGACCAAAAGGAACTACCCTAATCGAAATCCAAGGTAGATAAACACTTTGACACCCTCTTACTATTTACGCTGGGTCCAAATAAATTTTCAATTAAAACAACAAGAAGGGCGCGAATTGAGAGAAGAGAGAACTAAGTGTAACGCTGTGTTACTTGGATGGATAAAATAAATTGTTTTCAACCCTTTCATCGTGTTTAGGGGTAAACACTGGGAAGTGGTAAATACATTAGGGTTTAAGGTGCAGAATAGTTCGTGGATTGTTTTGTCAGAAATCAATCGAAATTTTTTTATTGAATTGACAATAAATATTTTAGAAATAATGGTTGATGTATATTTGAAAATAAATAAAGGAGTTACTTCAAATTGAATATAGATACGAGTCAATTGACGTTCCGATCATTTATAGGTCGGCTTTAGGTAGGGAAACGAGGAACAATATCGTCCCCATAAAATTTCCTTTACTGACAATATCCACCCTTCCCTGTCGTCAGACTTGTACGATTTCTCTTTATTGACACTGTTTCAGTGTTGGCGAATCCCGATCGACCGTGCATCTAGTTTTATTTAAATCTTTCTTACGGCCACGGTTATTCGATTTTATTGAAAGCCAACGATCCTGCCAAGTTTCATCCCTCACCTAATTCTATATCCGAGAACCCAATATGCACGGTACTACGGTAGGTAATTTAGCAGGAAAAAAATAAGACTTTATCAATTTCTATATAAATAAAAAAAAAATTTTTTTTTGACACTTTTAAAAACTCACCATGCTTTCGATATTCCTCGAGGTTCATGTTCGCTGTAACACACACAAAAAAAAACGACTTTGAAAATTCGACCACGATTAACAAATCAGCAGAGAGAACCCTCTCACTTCGCAAGTGCGTAAATCACAGAAGCCAAATTTCAAAATTTCGATCGCACCGTTTAATGCGCATGTGTCAGATAATAATGTTTCCTGTTTCTCGCGAAAGAAAATTTTGGTGGGTACGAATGAATTTTTGTCTTTTTCAAAATCCAAAATTCACTTTGATCTCGTTGATCTTTTTTTTTTTTATCTTTCGCCAAGATTTTACCGAGGTGCACCATGCGTTGACCTAGCAAGTACGAAGTTTGAGGATAACAGAACGAACTGATGATTTGTACGGATTCTCGATCGATCGCACGTCATACGCTTCGAGCTTATTAGGGTAGTGTCACAAGGCTCGTCACGGCCTAGAACTAAATACTTACTTTTCCTGGTATTTAAACTCCAAGCGATTGCTGCGCATTCTGACGGCGATTCCGTGCAACGCAAGTGACAATGCTTGCCCATGCAATTTCAACGTACAAAAGAACAATAATCGTACAATTACTTTAGGAATCGATCTATACGTAACAATTCCATTACTTTGATGTCGTACGAACATTTTATATCGAGTATGTTATTTTCGATGAAGAAATTTAATATTTTATTTCTCAATTAGATAATATTTAATTGGGTTACTCTACAGTCACTCCTACGATACATTCTATAACGAAGACATAGAAATGTTGATAGCTCGCGCGGCCGTGTCGTATTAGCCAACGATCGGATTTGAGGTGAAAGATCATTTTGCGCGCAAATAGGCCGAAGGTGAATTGTGACGAAATTTTCCGTCATGGATTTTTTGTGTGTAAGTTGATAATTAAATTTTAAAAAATACCGTAATCAAATAGACGTAAATTTGGAGAGCTGGAATAATTTTGTACCCGAGTGTACCGAAGCTCTTTTATTTAATAGCATTCGAGTCCGTTTGAATATAGAGAATTGAATAGGGAATGCAGATATATATATATATATATGTATTTAAGGGCTGCTACATAAACTCAAGTAAGTTTCACCGTTACATTCGAAATAATTTGCGTCCACTGTAGATACGGTGTGAAATTGCAGGGAAGTTCGCACGCGAAACATTCGCCATGTGGCAAACTGTCGCTAATCTTATTTTCGAAAACAGAGAATACCACTAGGTTTCCAAAAGTCCCTAGGAAA
>JARQSV010000376.1:116710-137773 GCA_030142285.1 Calameuta idolon
ATATACTCGGTAAGAAGTTACGTGCAAAAGGATTTTTAAGCTGATTGTTACACGCGGTACTTTGATCTCGGTACCTTCCCGAATATAATTATAGTGCAACAATTCAATGGCGAAAATTTACTTTTGACCTCAGATTTAATCCAGACGATTAGACTATGAGAATATGAGAAAGAATTATTACAAAAAGAAATTACACATTTTTTTTACAAATTTCTAAATTAAAAAAAATTTCTTCCTGTACGTCGGAAATTTTCTTTCAAAATTAATTAAATACACGATTAATTACATATTTTGTATAATCCATAATTATTTATTATAATAATTCGTACTTACTAATAAGTTCAATCACGCCTTACATTAGAAACTCTTTTTTTTTTTCAAAATAGATACACAAAAGTGCGCATCAATGAAATTACACATTATAATTAACCCCTATAGGCTCCTCTTGGCAAAACTTCGTTGTACGATAATTTGCGGGCTCGAAGGTTTTATTTTCGCGAATTCGTGTCTCACGAATGTTTCCCGGATATAAGTACCGACAAGAGAAATATAAATTAAGTATCCGTTATCCAAAATTGCATAATGCCAAAACGAAACATCACAACCACATAACAGTTACGTGTGCTTATAGAATATTTTCATTTCAGAACAAAAAATGTCATGCAAATGAAACGTGAAAAAAATTCTTTTCGATTAAAAAAGATCGAAATTTTGTCAAAATAAAAAATATTGTAAAATTATAAAATAAAGATAAAAAAAAACAGAAAAGACCTTCACCTTGAATCATTCCACGTCCTAATCTAAATTCCTAGAGAAAATTTCCGCCAATAGGACACCGACACGTCATAGAGATAAAGGCGATGCGTTGCGCGCGTCTAAATCGATTCCAACTTCCGCCGATGTTTCCGCGTTGCTTTTCCACCGAAATAAACGAAATTCCCTAGGAAAAATCTGAACAGTTTGAATTTTTCATCAATTTTACAAAATTCCTCCCAAAACCCATAGCGATCGATACTCCACTTGTTCAAACTTTACAAATACATATTAAAAATTTCGTATATTATTTATCGACTCGACTTTGAACTTTTGACCTTAAATCTCGAATCTTCAGTTCCTTTCACGTATTCCTAAAATATGTCAAATGATTTAAGGATTTTAATCCTAATTACGTATAAATAACAATCGGGAATAACGTTTACTTTAGCATCGAAAGCCGACCGAGGTCAACGACCATTGGAATATTTACGTACCAACGCGACAAGTCGCCGCTTGGAAACTCGTCCTGTGGATGCTTCAAGTTCGATCGATAATTCATTAATTCTTAATCAACCGAGAGCAGCTGAAACGTTACGATTAATTTAAAATAATTACGATCCGTTTGAAATTTACCAGCCGATCGCACACGCGTTAAGAAAGCCACGTGCTTAAAATTACAACAGTCACATATTCACATGTAAACTCAGCATAACATAAGATAATCGTTCCCCATATAACATTCAAATCTCATAACCCGTTAGTCATAAATAATGATCATCATATACAAATCCCATTAATTATAATTAATTATTAAACCATTTATCCTATACCGATACCTAATAAACAATAAGCTGTCACATGTCAATATAAATAAACGCACGTGTACATATACGAATCCCTATTAATTTCTGTAAATTCAAGAAACGACCAACTCATCCACGTTTCAATGTACCATTTTATTAATAGCAAGATGAATAATCGATCGCAGCATCTTCCACTGTATTTATCGGTATTAAAATTCCCGTCTCATTATCTCATAGCGACTATAGGCATGGGAATTGAAAGTTTGACAATTATCATAAAGCTATAGCGATTTCGAAAAATTGGCCTGTAGATCACTCAGGCCAGGAATTGCGGATCGCCTGAAGTCAGCATGACGATGGATCAAGGAAGCCTAGGGCGACTCCTTGACCTCGGTTCTCTTTTAAGAAATCTTGGCGTATCAAATCGTCAGCCGTACCGAACTACGTGCCGAATTAAGACGTCGACCTGTAACGTTAATTGAAAGGCGAACGAACGATTCCTCCTTGCGGTACTCGAGCCGAAATCCGTCAGTTGCGTTCCGTTACAGTTGCACTGGAATTGGTTCGATTTGCCCGTTAGAAATATATTTAATCGACGACGTCGATAGGGCCGATTTTTGGGTGCGCCTGATTTTCGAACAGACGATGATCAACGATTTTGATGAATTGCAGGAACGAGTGTGTAAAATTATGATTATCATTATGGATCAAGGTGGATGACGATCATAGTGAAAAAAATGACGTGTCGGATGAAGAATTTGTGGATCATCGTTTTGGCTAGGGTCAATGACGATTTCGTAAGCTAGACAAAGGAATTGCGTAAGACATCGTCGACCGCCCACGGTGGGATTCTCGGTAGGTAAAATGAAGGGATTCGAAATTTTATGAGTGAAAGATAAAAAAAAAACGATCATTCTCGAAAAAAGAAAAGGAAAAAGAAAAAGGATCAAGAGAAAAGTTATCGTTGAGTTAGGTTCCGAGTTTCGGCGAGTCATCAGACTCTAAGGTTCAATAATCTCCGAAATGGCAATGGCCTCTTCTTCCCGTGATTCTTATTCTTCTGCCACCGCTTCTTCTTTCTTCGATTCTTCTTCTTCTTGCTTATGCCTATCGGGCTCGACCAATCGGGAAAGGCGAATAGCAAAAACCTATTTAAGAAAGGAGGAAGGATCGATCGCTCCTCTTCCTCTTCGACCCTATAAGACCCTGAGGGACCCAACCAATTCTGAGATCGATAAGTCAACCAATACGGTACCGATTTTTATTGATTCTTTTTATTCCCTATCTTCTGTCTCGATTAGCCAGAGGTCGATAGCTTCGTTCGACTCGATCAACTGGAACTCGATTGGAGGATTTACTAAATTATTAAAATTATATCGATCCATCATCGATGCAATCGTCGAAGATCATTTCGAAAATTTATCGCACATATATATTGCGCCTTTTAAACTAATTAATTCTGATCGCGCAAAAGGTAACAC
This sequence comes from Calameuta idolon, assembly GCA_030142285.1. Classification (NCBI taxonomy): domain Eukaryota; kingdom Metazoa; phylum Arthropoda; class Insecta; order Hymenoptera; family Cephidae; genus Calameuta; species Calameuta idolon. Next base: position 119,751 of record JARQSV010000376.1, read on the forward strand.
GCCAAATCGGTAAGGTGTCGACTGATGGAATACATAATACGTAATCCACTTTCCAAACGGCATAAAATGAAGAACGACTTCACCCAATTTTTCTCTTTTTAAGTATCTATTAATGTTTCACGGTATCGTCGTTCGTTCGCAATATCGAAATTATTTAAAAAAAAAATAAAATCCAAAAATTCGGACTGGGAGCTTCTTTCGATATGAATGTAAAAGGTCAATGACCTACTGGCCACTAAATAACTATGACAGGGAGCGACATTGACATTCGATGGCCAATCTTGTTGCCACCTACGCTCAGCAAAAAAAAATAATAAGAGAACGTCAGCGTACGAGCAAAAAAAACAACTCGCATTCTATCTAAATCGCATATCTATATGCGTCTGTATAGATATATATAGTTAAGAAGAAAAAATAGAATTCTATCAGAATTTCAAGATTAAGATTTTCGACCTTCACATATTTCAGGATTAAGATTCCTAACTTTTGAATGCCAGTAGTCAAAGTCAATGACACCGTGACAAACGACCTTATCGAATGTCCAATCGTTGCCTTACTGAAATTCTGCACAAACTTTAATGCCGACTTTTTATGGCATTTTTATTTTCATTACCTTCGTTTACTTTCATTATCCACCTGTTAATGTCCCGTACAGATAGTATACAATTCCTACAGCTTTCTTCCTGAACGACGTTAATCCATCCGGAGTAAACAAAGCAAACCCACCCAGTTTCCGTCGATTACGAAATTCCACCTAAAATCTTAGGTTTACTCAAGATTCCGTAATTGACAAAAAAAAGAAAGTAAAAGAAAATAGACACCACGTGTCGTTCGTAGGACCGTGTCGACCATTAACCCAAAGATAAATGGGTATAGGTAAATCCCCATGAATTCCCAGTAAAAAAAAGAAGCCAAAAAACTGCTGCTATAAATTTCAAAAAAAAAAAGGGACAAAGTGAACGGTGAACAAAAAGGTTGGAATTTCAATCCGTAATTAATTTTGGTTAATGACATATCAAAAGAAGGTGCATAAGGAATGCACGGAGGAATGATACCAGAGGGGTGGAAGACATAATACAAGAGTAGGGGTTGAAGGGGGGGGTAAGAGAAAGGGAGGATTTTGAACGAGTTAACAAAGTGGGGGGGGGGGGGGGGGTGAGAAGGCGGAGAACGCATGTGCACCTATAAGTGCGTACACGGAGTTTCAAAGTGGTGCAATGGTGGGGGTATATATGAGAAGGGGGGGTAAAGAGGGGTTGGAGGGGGTAACAGCTACACGGTTAGAGCACCTGTGGATCTTTGTACCGTGGGCCGGTAGAGTCACTCACCGACCACCACCACCGAACCTCCAAACACGATACTCCTTTCAAGTTCAAAACTCAGCCGGCATAATTAAAATTGACTGATAAGAATTGTGAAAAACCAAAAAAAAAACGTATATTAATCGAAAAATTTGGAAATACGAGAGAAACAAAATTTATTGTACGAGACACGTTAGTGAAAAAAAAAAAAAAAAAGAAAAAAAAAGGAATGGACGGAAGAGGAAAATATTGAAGGAAACTCAAGCGATTCCACGTTGAGGCACCGAAGCACTTTTATGTCATTTGGAGGATCCTAAGAAGAATTTCGGTGGTGATAACAGCTGATACCGCTACGGTCAATCGTAAAATTGACAAGTGCAAAGATCGTGATCGAGGAAATTTGCAGAAAAATATATTGAAAAAAATTTTTTGATAAAATCCAACAGTACATCGTGCAATTTAGAAAATTCAAAATTTTTTAGGGGACTCATAATTTCACGGTGTTGTGATTCTCAATGTTTCTTTTTCCGTCCGTGTGTTCAATACCATTCATGTGTCTTATATGATCAATTGAATTTCGAAAAGCCGGAGGTTTGTGTGTCGTTCGTAAGATCTGTGCGTTCGGTGCTGTCAAATTGTTTGACAGGTGTCACACGGAGATCGGTGAGAGAAGGAAAGAGTTACGGGTTAGTTCGATAGAATTAGAATCTGACAGTGAAAAAAGGGATGCTTTGTCGTAAGTAATCGATACTGATCGATAAGCTGTGAATTCATTTAATATCGATTATCTTAACGCGCGTGTGAAATTTAATGTGCCGATGCAACGCGGAGATTTCGTGAAGATCAATTCCGGGTGAAGAGAAATTCGCTCGTCAAGATGCGGTGGAAGTTTATTTGACACGTGCGCGTGCCAGAGAGAGAGAGAGAGAGAGAGAAGAAAAAAAGATAAAAAGAGAAAGAGAAGAGCAGAGATCACGCAAAATAAAAAGCAACACCACATAAAGACGGAAGAGAAATCGGGAGAGAGAAAAACGATTTCTTATGGTGACATAATCGAAATTATTTTTACCATATTCGATTGATTGGTGAACGAATAAAAGTGCAGTGATTTGATTCACCCTGAATCGTTGCAGTGACAACCGGTGATTAAAATTCTACTGTCAAAGTCATTCCTTTCTTTTGGATACCAGGATATGCAATTCGGACACCATGCCTAGCACCATAAGAGGTAAGAAATAACAAACGCAATTTCCCTCGTGAAAATTTTCAAAATGTCAAAATAACAGGAAAACATTTTTTTCGCCTCATCTAAAAGTCAATTTTCAATCTAACCACCGAAGGCATATACTTAAAGCCTAATACACAGTTTCGTCTGTCGCTCGCCGAATAACAGTGATTGTCCTCGGTGGCTTCGGTGGGGAATTGAATAAGAGGAATAAATAAATTTGTGGAAGGTAACAGTACTCTATGTTGCGGTCATGATGGCAGGGTCACTCGAGGTCAGTAACACACTGACGCTGACCACGATATAAAGTACAGCAAGCCTACGCGCGTGCCTGTATACCAGCATAGGATCATCACAATATCTACCCAGTCCACCACCCACAAGACATACCCACCCCATACACCCCAAGTACACGTAACACAATGCACCCAGAGTGAACGATCGGCACCCCTCGATCGATCGTGAAAACTCGACCAGTAAGGGTTGCTTATAGCATGTTCGAAAATAGCCCATCGATAAGATCAGAAAAGGTCACGAGGGTTCAGAACTTAATATGACGAATAAAAAAAGAAAAACGACAAAAAGATGCATCGCCCCTAATTATTATTATAATAAAAAATATTTTCAAAAATCCAATCGACGGTAGCCATTAAAAAAAATTAATATTTTCCGATCACTCGAACTCCACTGTTACCCTATATTCGAAATCATCTAACCTATCGAAGGTCGAAACTTCGGCACATCCTTCCGCGTAAGGATTAGGTATATGTATATATATATATACCTTACCTTTAACACGTAAGACCTAAAGCCTTCGCGGGCTACGAGGCAGGTGGCAAAGACCTTGGATCGTTACGATCGATTACCCAACGGAGTGGGTTTCGGCTTGCGGCAGGGACCGGCCGGACCAGGCCAGAACGGGCCAGGAGGGCCGGTGCTGCTTTCGTGCCTCGAACACGGCGCTTGCCGGTTTAGCCACGAACAAAAGCCGGGGTCGTTGACCCTCCGACACGTAGTGTATATGTATATAGGTAGAAGCTTGTATGTATATATATATACTTATGAAAGTATGTATTTACTATACAACTGCCTATGTTAGAGAGGAACCTCTGAAGACTCTGGGACCCATAGACGTCTCCAAAATCCATAAGACGTCTTACCTTCAATCCTTTTTCTATGGATCGGTCATTGCTACTGGCACAACGTGGTCATTGGAAAAATATATTACGTCATAATTCACTATCAATAGATAATGACGCTGGTGCTGAGAGAAAAGACGTGACACACTCGAATTTTTTTTATTTCTTATTATGATTATTATTCCTGGTTAAAATTTTACGTATGGTGGACACTGAGTCATTTTAACTTTTTTTTTCCATATTTTTTGATACTGTCAATCATGTCACTCACTGAGATTTCCTATTGAATTATTCGCAAGGTAATTAATTATCGGGGATATATACTTTTTATAAGGTAAAGTGCTGCCTCTGTTGGTCGATACGGGCAACTCAGGTGAGACCGTAAACCAGTAGCGGGAGATTGTACCTTTAAAGGTATCAGAAGTGTATTAGATAAGAAGAAACGTCTCTTTGACAAGATCGCTGATTAATTCAAGTTCAAAACGCACGTTAGAGAAGAAACGCAACGAATCAACGGAATGGAGATGTGGCGTGAGATATCTTATGCGGCAGTGACCCAGCGTGACCTTAAGCGATGGTTCAAGAGTCGTAACTTGAATCTACGTAGCATGGTGTATATATGTATATATGGTCAATTCTATTTTTCCATAGGTATGCTTAATCGATCGGTACCTGTGTGTAAATTTCATGGTATATTTCCTGGTTGGTTTATACGCCGAATAAAAATTGTTTGTCTTATCAAATAAATATACCATACGTGATTCTTATGATCGTGACACTCGGTTAAACAATTTTGAAAAGAAAAATCGTAAAATTACTTTTGACGAGGATTCAGGTTCTTTAGCATGAAGAGTCCGATGCCGGATGTCTATATAAGAGATACCCAAATTACGAGGAGATATACCGTTATAACAGTAAACCGGGTTCTAAGGGTATTGGATATATGTGTACGTATATATATATATATATATATCAATTATAAATATAATGGCGTTAAACAACAGACACAACTTAGCCGAATTGATTTTCTTTTTTGTCTTTGGTGAATTTAAAAAAAAAGTTTTTTTTTTTGTACCGGGCCAATAAATTCTTGCGATCTTGACTCTTGGCTGTTACGATTTTCGTAACAAAAAATCGCGTGACGATTAACCTTGACTAATCGCGATGATTTTACATTTGGGTAAATCTGAAGAGATAATCCCGTTAAATTAATCTAAAAAAAAAAAAACAATTGATTAGCGAGTTTAGAGGGGTCCCTTGAATTCCATGATCGTATGACTTAACTGTTGAGCGATTGGCTGCTCGAGTCATGTAATTCCGTAAGGCACTGTATTTAGGAAAAATTAAGTGAAATTAATTGATCGATGGTTCATTGATTATGCTTAATAAATATTTTTTTAACGAATTTTCCATATTAGATATTTTCTGGATATTTATTTTAAATATCGACCTTCGACCCGTGACGCAACTATTAGCAAACCCATGGTAAATAGCTTTTCGAAAAATGCACCATGGCGTATAATGGGCACTGGTCGCCATTAGTCTAGCAATGTATTATATCATACGGTAATGAAGAAGGGGTCAATTAGCGTGGACGCTCGTATATGACCCGCTAATTTGCAATTAACTTTACCTCCGCGCAGTCCCACGCATTCGTCTACGTCGTTTACGTACCTGCACAGTCTATAACGTGCGGAGACACAGAGAGCGAGAGAGTGACGTAAGATTGAAGAGGGTCGATTTTCATTTTACAGCCAAGTGACAAATGTCAATTTACAGTTAACTCTTTCGCATAGCCACATCGGAGATGCACATTACGATTTCATGCATAATGGATATATAATACACGGGAGACGGCCAAATCGGCGCGTTCTCCACTTCATAAAACATGAAAGACCTAGGTCAACCGGTGAACTTGTAAATTCGCATTATGCATAACGACCGGGTTGGTCCAAGTCCCCGTGCGAGATACGACAAACGATATTAAAATGAAAAAATGTATAATCAATGACAGTTATATAAATTTTGAAAAAAATGTCCAATTTGAAAAAGAAAAATTTGATAATTTATCACTGATACAATTACGAGTAAAATTTTTTTTTTTTCGTAACATTCGATCAGTGTAGAAAATTTTTAATGAATCTCGTAACGTGTCGCGAAGGTCCTAATAGGTATGTGTATATTAATATTAAATGAAAATTTGGAATTCCCTATATGATATACTTACCATGCATAATATATGTAGTTCGATGTCAGCATATACGTATAGAGTCGTAAGACTAATAGAAAATCATGAGTCACAGATTCCTCGTGTCACTAACACGATGTACGTATCCGTATGTGATTGAAGGAGAGAGAGAGAGAAAGAGAGATGGAGGGGGGAGAGAAAGAGAGAGAGAGAGAGAAAAAAAAGAGGTGTGGAAGGTAGAGGATAGGTACAAGTAATGCCAACCTAACCTAACAGGCAGTAAAGGAAAGAAGGTACCTACCTACCTACTCAGGCCTTGCCTGGCTCTCTTCAGTCATTGAACTCCCAGCTCTTTCAACTTACCAGCTGTTTCTTACTCGACTCTTCTCTGCTTCTCTTAGTCCACTTCCCTTTCCGCCGATCCCCACTTCACCCATCCCCAACCGGCCTTTACGATTCTCCATTAGCCTCTCCCACCCCCACAGCACTTCGCTCTTGGAACTTCACGGCTCACTGTAGCGAAGACTGCTACTACCACTGTTACTACTATCGATGCCATATTCGTCATCGTCATCGTCATCATCATCATCGTCGTCGTCGTTCTCGTCGTCACTCCACCTATCACTGCTATAGCACTGCTGTTCAATACTTCATGACTGTTGGCTTCCATTCGTCACCTTGGGATTACTGGGTTGATATGTAGTCTCGTGAAGATACCCCTTCAGGAAGCGTACTCGTTTAAGTCCCATTGAAGTGCTACCTGTAAGTGAGGGGGATTGGTGGATATCAGTATTGAATTTTGGAAATTTTATTGTTGTCAATTTTTTTGAATTTTTAATTATCATCGGTACATCAAGGATGTATTAATTATTCGATAAGGTTTTGTAATACAGAGTAATTGACCTGGGACCGGAAATGGATCGGGGGATCTTTTCGGTTGGTCGACCGCGCCTGGTCTCGGTTCGAATCTTATGGGTATGGAGGATGAATTTGCTTCTTTTTTTTTTAATTGATCTTGGGGAATTCTCAAGATTGGCCTTGAGTGAACTTTGGACGATTCGACACTTTGGCAATGGAGACCGATTTTTTAATTATTTTATTGACAGTCTCACGATACACGTGCACAGGGATGCATACTTTGACTCGTCTAGTAACATTCTCTTATTTACCCTAGAGCTATAAATCCCTCTTGCCTTGACCTCATTTATCCCTAGATTCCATATTACGGAACGCACAAGATACCGTAAAGAACGTACCGTTCGAGTCAAGGATCCATGAAAGCATGCGATTTTAGATAAGGACGCTTCCACGGATTTCTCGTGCCGATGCTTCATGCTCAGCAGCCGGTACGGTCTTTATTGGTTTACGAAAGCATGAGATAAAAATAATTATAATAAACTAGAAAATTCACACTCGGTAAAACAGAATATTCATGAGTCCTAATATCTAGTTAGTTCAAAGTTATTCGATGCAACGAAAAAAAAATTCCCTAGATAATATCACCAGCGATACAGATCTCTGTGTACAGCAAACCATCCGACCACGTGCTGTCGTCTGACGTCTATTAAAATCGTCGAACTGTCATCGACAGCTCTGACACTTTTGACAGCTCCGACAATTTTGACGTTTGTCCAACGTCCGATTTCGTAACAAACTACCTACCTACCGTCCCACCTATCAGCAGTATTGTCGCTCTTCTCTGTGGACTCGCCATGAGGTATTCGATAGCCCGCCAAGGGTCGTCGACCGCAGGTGCCGTGCGCCTCTCATACCTTGTTCATTCTCACTGGCTGAAAAGCCATCCATCCTCTTTCTGCGTCGTAAAAACGCGAGGCGTTATTTTTGTACGGGCCAATCGTTAATTCGTCATTTGTGATACAGCCTTTTTTTTTTCCATACTCATATTACCGGTCACAGTTAAAACTGGATACGGTGGAACTCAGATTTTCAATATTATGTAACTCGTCGAGCTCATATATATATATATTTTTTTTAAATTTACAATTATGTTCCTCTATCGAATTTAAATTATTTATTGATTTATGATTTCGAATTAAAAATCAATCGAATCGATGAAATTGCAGCAGGTACCCCATTCCTTTGTATTCTATTAAATGTGATGGTAATAATCGTTTATTCTCATATGTTACACATGTGTCATAAGGTTGTCGTGCTTTTTGCTCAACAACTTGTACCTTGATAATAAATGTGACAATAAATTGCGTTACGTTCCCGGTAAGCTTGGATTATATTTACAAGGTCCTGTAACTGCTTCCTTATTGGCGCTTAATAGTGCACACGTGTGTTCAAAGTCATGGACAGTTATGTGTTCATGCATATCAATGCATCCAAGGGAATAATCATCTCGACGTATTAAGTGCATTGTCCTGGATGATGTGAATAAAAATAATAATTATTTTAATTAAAATACCGAAATAATTGAACATCACATTTTATCTACCCACCCGGTATGTTATTGGTATCAGGATGAAAAAAGAGAGACAATACGTTTCTTTGCATACTTGATTCTATCTGACGTCGTTGGGACGAATCGATTCCTCTCGACGATACGACACGCCAGAGCCTTTCAGTATAATTTTTCTCGTTCCATGTAATATCACAACCCACGCGCCATGACATTAGCGTCACCCGTTAGAAATCCCCAGTCGTTCCAGACGATATAATATTCGTATACGACCAAAAATAGATACAAATAAATCAGCTATTAAAAATGAGAAAATTAAAAAAAAAAATTCTTCTTCTTGGAAGGATCCCTCCGTCGTTACAGACCAGGGCGGAGCTTGCGTCACCGTTGGAGGATTCGAATTTCAAGCAGACGCTAGAAATTTTAAGCGTTTCGATGGCTTCGCGTAGTGACGGAAGATCTGGGAATTGCGTCTTATTAGGATAACAATGGCTATAATTTTTCTTCTTTCTTAACACTTCTAACGGTATCGCCTACTGCTTACTCCAACTTCCACGTATATATCTAATTTCTTGCTAGCCGTGTCCGTAGGAGTTTGGCATTCGTAACTTTTCTTCGTCATCCCTCCTGCTACGTTTGGCGATTGCTCCTCGAGGCAGAGCTACCTAGAGTCCACGAAAGCGTAGGCCGCGGCCGGTTAAACGTATCATGAAACTCTGCGCTATAGACACTTTAGGTAAGGGCTCGACAGGACGATGACCTCACCACGTGGCGAACGGTGTGTCTACCTGGTCAAACCACCTTACTTCGTAACCAATTCCAGACGTGGATCGTTGCTCCTAGGCTTTTCACAGAACCACCAGGTACCTAATTCTTCACTTAGATCCTGTGGAAGGTCGACCTATCGTCCTGAGGTTGTTCGAGAATAAGACGAAGAACGATCTGAAAAAATTGAACACGTTGTACATACACTGTCTGATATCAAGAATATCCAAAATTTCGATGATCGGATCATTTTTAAAATTCCAAAAATTACTCGGTGACGCTATTTTTTTTTTGGAAATTATTTTCTATTTCTCTTCAGCAATCTCTCAATGTGCAGAACTCTGCTCCTTGGGATTCTCGGTAAAACGCTCGAGGCTGCTTATGCATCATGACTGTTCCGAGGTAGAATTTGAACCTTGGTCCTCTTCCGGGATGGAACCTTTTTTTGGGACCTACAGTGTATACGTATACACATGTATGGTTACATCGACAAAGAGACACGCGTAAGGGGATATTTGTTTTCTCTCTTTTTAAATTCCCTACCGACTTTTAGTATCTTCCAGGAAATACGTTATCTACCCTGTCTCTTGTTTCACGATAGTCTCTTTTTCAACGAAATATAAATGACTTGGGTAATGACTGTCGCACACGTCGCGTGCATCGAATTCTGATGACCCTTCAGGATGCGTTTATGCCCAATCAGCAATTGTTCGCTCTTCCTCCATGTATTTTACATGCATACATGTATACACAATATTCTATCATCAATCCCTGATGATGACGTGGGTACCAGCTGAGGTAGCAAATTTTAATTGTGCACGTAAACCGATCCTGCATTACTGCCAGCTGGTGAATGCGAAACGTTGGATCAGCGTTTCGAAGATCGGAGGACTCCTGGTGCATTGACCGACGCCGACTACTACACCTACTCTTGGATATTACGCTCAAGAGTAATGACGATACTTCCTTGGGTAGCGCGTGTCAAGACGCATGGAGGATCCGAATGCTCGGCCGACGCGACGAAAGAAAATTCTAACGGGTGGATATGCGGGGTCTGACGTATCTTGGATAGGGTCAAAAATCGCTCAATATTAGAATGATCATTGGGCGATGGATCGATTTTTATTGGCGTTTTGAAAATTTTCAAAATTATCAATAGTCTTTGTTTTGTTTTTTCGTGCGATTGGGACTGCTCGAAATTCATCGAAATACACTGATCGTTGGGCGAGTCTCCAATGCCAGGAGTAATGTCTCAGGCTGCTGGGTCTAACGATGAACAAATATACTCTGTGTCTCGTAATATTCGCACTCTCTGTTCGGGGACTGATAACGAGCTATGTGCTCGTTACGTGAATTTAGGGAAATATTTATTGCGGTATGCGATAACGATAATAAGCACTGTGTATGTAAGTAGAAAATATATGTGGGTTTTCAAATCAAAGAGGTGGGGATTAAGATTTACGAAAATATTTCAATGGGAATTGGGGTTTTATTATTATTTATTGATCGGTACATCCTTCTAGAAGGAATTATGCTTCAAGCATAACGATTGATAGGTATAGAAATTTAACGTGGAAACGAGGCTTAATTTTGTGGGCGAGCATACGACTATATTTAGTACAGTACTATCTTAGCTAGCGAATTTCACGCGATACCCCAATCTACTATTAAGAAATAAGGAAGTTTCTAGAAGGCGAAAGCGAAAGCAAAGATTAGGCCAAGAAACGTAAAGGACAGCAGAACGTGTACACAGTGACGTATTCTTCTGTGGGTTTCTTGACCCCAGAGGTCCTTGGTCGGAAGCGTCAACCCACCCTACCCCCCCCCCCCCACCCCTCTCTAATTTGCATTTATTCTACATCAGTAGCAAAAAACGAAATCCAGTATTCCCACCCACGCGATCACTATAATAAAGTTCGTTGATTAATTAAAAAAAAAAAAGTTTTTGATACCTAAAAAAAATCTTGCATCACAATTTCACTGTCGAAATCCTGATCTCGATACCTACCGTAATCAATATCTGGCTTAATTCGAACGATCAACTGTTATCGATCAATTCGATGATCAATGACAATAAAACTATGATACAATCCCTCCTTCGTCTTTCTCTGACCCACTGGAATCAATAAAGGAGCATTTTCATCTCGTCATGAACATGATCGGCCCACCTTCACCGAAACGAGAGGCACTTGGTACTTGGTGTAGGTGCGAGTCAACGTCTGCAGGAAGACCACCGACGCCCAGCGTCGTTTCTGAGACTCGCTTATGATTCATACAGAGATGGCGTAGGAAGTGTCACGCTTGGACGCACCAGAGATCGCTGAACTATCACCGGGACCCCATACCTAGCTGTACTAAGTGACGTACTCTCCCAGGGCATGATCAAGGTACATTTGTCCAGTCTCGGAGTACCTTAGGTAATACAAAGCCTGACGTAGAGTCGCGACCGATAAATAGACTCTGATCTGGCAATTTCTTTCGGTACCCAAGCGCTAAAAGATACGAGCCAATCAGTCCTGTCTCGGCGAAGACAAACTGGCGCGCTTAGAGCCGAAACGAAATTATGGAGCGCCTGGTCCATTTAATTGGGATCTACAGCAGGTTTTAATCGCCGATTAAAACGGAGCAATCGAGCCTCGAATACTCTTGAGTAAAGAAAGGTCACGTGGTGCCATTGATCTTTACCTTGTTTCTCTATTTTTATGTCTTACGGTTCGCTCTTCCCTTTTGCACCAATCTTCGTGGACCACGGTACCACAATTTTTTTCTCGAGATCATCATACGGTTTTTTCGCTCTGCCTGACCTTAGCCAAATACCAGCTCGCGAATGAGTATCGGATGACCTTAAAAAGAAATAAAAATTATTTATATATGTAAGGACGAAAATTGATTTTAAAAAAAGGCTGACCCCAAGTCGAAGATCATGAAAGTGTTACGCACGGGCAAGGAGAAACTGCATGTCTAAGGAATGCACAATGGCGCATCATGCATAAACACCCGCTGTTTACTTAACTGGCCCTGAACCCGGACGTGCGTCTCTCTTGAAAGCCCGATACTAGGTGGATACACATAGCCAGCAATTTACCGCTATGCATTATCACGAGCAAAGGCACTCTCTGCCCCACCTCTTTGGCTGACTGACTCTTGCTGGATCCAGAGAATCACGTTGGGAAGTCTCTTTGTGAATAGACTGCGCGGAATAACCGTTAACGAAAGGAGCGTTCGGGACGCGCGAGAAAGTCCACCCTGGCGCGCCATCTACAAGTCTCTTTGTATTCAATGGCTGAAGATAGACAGAAAAGTTGAAGGCGACTGTAGTAGGAATTTAAAAATTACCTACGGATACTGATAATGGTACAGACCTGATTTTTCGTATTAAAATTAAGCGCGGCTGTATTTACATTTTAATTATTGTCGTGTTGACTGGCAGGTAATGTGCAGCTCTAGGATGCACCCGTGTTGCGATGCAGTTATGACGATATTGTTGTTGCGTAGAGGTAGTCGAACTCATGGCGACCGGCTGACCTAGAGTTTCCTCGCGTCGAAGTCCCGTGCGCCAACCTGGGCCCCTTCTCGTCTACCTTGCCTTTCCTTTCTTCTGACATTAGGTTCGCGGTCTTCCTGGCTGGGTCTGCTGGTGAGATCCTCCTCCTTCGTCTCCTCCTTCGTCTCCTCCTCGATCTCGGGTATAGAAGGAGTGCCCACCTCCTTCTTCTACTACTTCTTCCTCCTCCTGCTCCTTATCCCTGCGCCGTGTCCCTTGCTCCTGCTGCTCCTTTTGCGTCTCCTCTACCTCTTCTCTCTGATCCCCACTCGACGTCTCCTGGTACCGCTCTCTTCTTCTACCTGGAAAGAAACAGGAACCGAGTCAGGCTATGACATAACTGGTCTCTTGCGGTACCTTCGACGACGAGCCTACATTACGTGATCACTCGCACGCACTTAGGAACGGGGTCCGCTAGTCGTTTTATCCTTGCGCCAATGAGCGCTCGCTTGGGTGGAATTTAGTGGGATAGCAGCTAGTAACTGTTTAGGGGATCTCGTTATGAAGTATGGAGTGATGAGTCCAGGTACGAACTGGACAATGAGAAATCTCACGCAGTACAATGTTACGAATTCAGATTATCAGCCCCGATGAATCTTATGTGAATCTCGCAGGGCTTGATGAATGTTTTTAATTGCCTTGAAAAAAAAAAAAAAAAAAAAAAAAAAAATTTGACGAAGACAAGAACCATGTGGTTTGTGTCTGTGCTAAGTAGGCAATTCGAGGATAGTTCGTAATTCGGACCTTTTTCTTTTTTTTTTTTTTTTCTTTAATAATGCAAGCAACGTACTCGTACTGTGATTTCTTTTTTAACGTGACGTGCGTGCCGCTGCGAGAGTCGTCTGTACAGTTAAGAGTACCGTTTCGGAAACGGCCAAGAGTTAATCGAAGAACGAAGCAATTTTCTGCAAAAGAGGCCATCGGCCAATGAGAAACTCTCCGGTATAACGAATGAAATGGTGAACGCGTGAAAAAAGTAACGGGCCTTTTCACGAGAGTCGTATACACGTATATTATATCGATATACCCACACGTATAAAAATCCACGTGCCCGACTAGCTAACGGCGCATACACAAAGCAACGTCATCAAAAGAGGAGTAAGGCCAGTCGCTGAGATTCGTAAAGCCGCCGAAGAGAAAGTCGCCGATTGCGGAGGCATACGCGAGATCCGTTATATTGGAATTCGTTCGTACGAAAGAGCCGTTATTCGCGACCCACGTTTGTTTACGAGAGGGGCTTCCCAGGGGGCGAAGGGGAAGGCATAGAATAAAGATGAGACACACTGTAGATGGCACGAGAGGCAGTAGTGGGGAAGCGTTGACACGGGGGGGTCGGAGGGCAAAGGACGAGCAGCCAATTAGTCAGCCGAGCCGAGCTCTCGGCGTTTCCTTATTAATTATGAAAATAGCTGCTCGCTCCTTTGCGTACAATGAAACGGGTGCACGAAGTTTGCGCCGAAGGATTTTGAATTATTTCACGCAATTACGCAAAGCTCGTACTTCTGGAACAATTTTCATAATCGAGCAAATTGGATGGATAAAATGAAATTTTGAAATACAAAACCAAAAAAAAGACGTACAAAACGTCATAAAATTATATCGCTCCTGCACCGTATAAAGGCTTGACGCAAATTTCTATATCCTGATTATACATAGGTACAGCCCGCAATTAATTTCGAAATAATGAACGTCATCGTCGCTATGAGAGACAACCACTTCAATTAAGCTATTGTTTACCGAGTGCGGATTTCAACCTGTTTCTTCCCCCCACCTCCCTCCACCTCCCACCACCCCATTTTCTCGACGTTCACAGACTTCCGCGCGCGCTCCTACCTTTAATGGACAAATAGTAGCGTTCCCATTGAACGCGACAAAATGTCATTTTCTATGACGACAGACCTCCCCTGTCGCCTATTGTGTACCCGGGCGAGCCATGCTTGGTTGAAGCTGATAAAATATAATTTCCACCATCCCACTCTATACGTCGCCATTACAAAGATTTTTCGTCAAACTTTATACCTGGTGATCGTGATATATTTTTTTACGAGGTATTACGTAACCCATACCTGTGCGTGTAATCTTTGGTAATAAATATTTCAAATATTTTTTATACAATACATGTATCACGTGACCCAACCGGCTATCAAGTTAAAAATTCGACATGAGACACGCTAATGTATAGTTAGATATAATGGGATATAGTGCGAGGTGTACCCTCCCTCCCCCTATAATTTGATAAAATTTTCAGTTCATTGTTATATACCGTTCCGAGTCCCACCCCTCGGGGCAGCTTTGCTTCGCTAAGGGAAGCGGTTGTTTTGATGAGGTGTTCAGCCGAGAATATGAATATCTTATTTACTCTATAAATATTCATAAAGCGTCAAAGTATTTTATAGATTCTGGGTATACACGATATATATATATATATATGTATATGCTAAGTATACACAGTCCCTACCAGATAAAGGTGCATCCTCATATCACCGTTAAACCTCTAATTCTAAGCCTTAAGGCATCAAGCGATTGGGCAATGGAATTTTCTTGTTACTTCTACGGGCGATTAAGGAACAGTGCTGCCGCACGGCGGAATAATCGAGAAACAGCAAATTGGCCGACTCTCGTGTCGTTGATTCGTCACGGTCAATGTCATCGACTTAGCCAGCAAGAATGCGAATGCCGCTTTACGAGCAAGGGATGTGACGGGTGGGACAAGAGAGGGTGGTTAGGAGAAAAAAAGAAAGTTTAAGGAGAAGCTCTTTCCTGGTAGAAACGTAAAACGAACGACGGCCTTACTCCGTAAGGTCAGTCAATGGCACTAATGCAGTTAGGCGCACGAACGGTCCGGGCTTTCGTTTGCGCATGCGCTATACGGTATCATCGACGAAAGCTCTTTTTGAATGTTACCTCGGTGAGCGTGTGCATTGTAGAGCTTTTTGTGAGGGTAGCGTGACCAAGGATGCCGGGTTGCCTACGGATCGAAGGAGTACGAGAGCTTTCGACACTGGTGCGCATGCGCCGAAAGCTCGCCAGGCCCTGTTACACTGTTTGATATCGCGTGCATTGCTGACGTCATTTTTTCGAACATGTGTAGACACACTTTAATCGGTCAGGGAATAAATGCTATGTGATTCCAAAAATTTTTTGAGGGATGTAATGAATTTTGAAATTTTTTTTTTTCGAATTTAACATTATTTGTCCGTTCTTAAGGCACGATTTTGGTGTAAAAATGTACATACCTGTTCACGGAATTTTTATTTTTAATCAAAAACTCTTTTTGTTCTATTGCCGATTTTTTGGTTTTGAATTTTTTTTATTTTGCGTCAGATCGCGTGACGATTTTCTTCCTTTATCTTGTCGAAGATGCTGATTCCTGATTACTTGTTACTATGTCGTAATGCTTTTGGGTTATAGCGATTCTCGTGGATAAATATGAATATGTAACAGACTGCTAGGCTAAGAGCAAGGTCGTCACGAAAGAGATTTTGACCCAGAAAACCACTCTCACTTTCCCACTTCGGAGTCTTTCTGGCTCTATCAGTATGTATCGACTCATCAGCACTACATACTCCAAGTGAACGTATGTAGTACCGCACCTACATGACTACTTACTTGACGTCCACGTGTCCTCATTATATGCGAATTTCCTTATTACAATATCAGTCGAAAGGTCCTTGGATACTGACTGAAGAAATAATAATAAAATTTATTATCAGTCACTTTACAAAAAAAAAATCCACCCCTCTGCCACCTGTTCTTACAACTCAATCAATACTATAATCTTTAATAATTAAATATTAAAGGAAAAATAGAATTATCGAAAAAAAGCATAACTTCCAAAAAACATCAATAAATTTGAATTAGAAGAAAAATTAAAAATAAAATCCAGTATAAAAAAAACTCTTAATATGTTCTGTGTTTCATCCAATATCCTAAAAAAAATTTGTTTAAAACTAAAAAAAATGTTCAATCAGTGTCTGTTAAGTTGCTATTAAATTTTTGTATTTTATTAAAAAAAAATAAAGTTTTATAATTATATATAGAGCATCATTGGGTGAGCGAGACTGGAGTCTATACGAAATATCCAGTGTAAATGGGCCTGGGGTGTCACGGTGCGAGGCGTTCCGGGTTGCCATCTGGTGGCGCATCCCCTAAGTTCACCGACGTTCCCCATAAGTGCACCACCGAAACGAAACGTCAGTTCCGCCAACCCTGCGTTTTCCGTAAAAAGCGTTCCGCGAAAGGAGACAAAATACCAGAAATATACCACACAGGCACGCGTTGCACGGATACGATAAACGTAATCGGGCATCTGATTGATTAAGTCGTGTTAAAAAAAATAGAAAATCGAACCGTGTTACTGCTGCTGCTGCTATTAACGTTAACGTTACTGTCACCTTCTCGCTCGTCGCAAGCTTCGTTCAGTGACAGAAAGCACAAAATCGGACAACGCGTCTACGTGAATTTCCGCGTATAAAGTTTTACCCCTAAATTAAAAAAAGAAAGGACAATGGGTGAGAATACGTGCGAATTAATTTGACAGATATAAAAAATAAAATTTTTTTACAAAGAGACCTTCTCGTCAGCTGCCCTCTTTTAACAAATTAACAAGCTCCGATCAACCCCTATGGGCACACGTGCTACGTTTACTTATTCATGGAAAAATCAACGTATTGTTACAAAAAAAATATTAATTAATTTTTTCCGTGCAAAGTATACTTTCAACAGTGCTTACTTCATTGTGACATCCGGAAACGCTGAGCCACCCTATACAATTCGATTCATTTTCAATAGTGATTTCAAATAATACAATGACCAAAAAAATCTTTGAATCAGGTACAATTGTTTGTTCCAGTGTTACCAGTCGAGTGTTGAAATTTTGGTAAAAAAATTCTCCTAGGATACCAAAATCATTTCCACCCCTATTTCTGAAAGGGATTCGTAATATTTATTTGGGCGAATTCTAAGACGTCAAAGATTACTTCACGTAGCCAAACAAGTATTTTGGCAGCACTTACAAAGGACCTGTAGCAAGTAGGTCTAAGCCACCCGGTATATAGATTCATTAGTGGAGATCACCTTGTTGACGTAAAATTCTGTAAGCAATTCAAACGGTGGTTCGTTAACGTACTGAAAATCATCCTCATCCATAATCATCCTCGACCCTCGTAGTTTTGATAATTAAAAAAAATTAATTATCTACCGTACATTGAAAACTTGCCCTAAGCAAGCTCGGCAATGTCGCGATAGACAAGTCCCACTGACCTATTGACTCTCTAGCCTGGTCTCAACGCTTCTCCACCCTGCCACTAAAGGCGCGTTCGTGCAACTAAGGTCGAGTACCCAAAGCCTGGTCTTATGCCGCGTTCACACACGCGACAAAGTCGCGATAATAAAGAGTGAGACAAATTTCGCATAAACCATATAAAAGTAAACGTG
>JARQSV010000376.1:137873-152269 GCA_030142285.1 Calameuta idolon
ATATATATATATATATAACTTCAGGGATTTGAAGACGTGTAAATCGTATAGCTATAGGCTTTGCCTGTGCTAAGTAACCCAAGCGAGACTGATTTAATTAAAGTAATGCGAAACGCGTACTCGGTGGTTACCGCTGTATTTATAATTCCCAGGTATTAAGTCCTACGGGCTGGTTTTCATTAACGGGGTTTACGCTTTGTTTGGTTTGACGAGACGAGCTGTCTACCTCGTTTGCAATTAGTCTCATGTGTATAGCCTTGTTTTTCCCTCTAACTTCATCCGACAGCCATAAACCATGGGATTCTCCATGCATCGATATCTCGATTTTACCTAAAATGCCCCAAAAAAATTTTTTTAAAAATAAAATTCCCAGCAGCCATTAGCATAAAATAAAAAATACATATACACATCTGAGGGTGCGGTGAAGTCATAAATGTTGTGGAGGATGAAGAATGGGATTATGAGTGCCGGTGCAAATGGGGGTTGATACGAGAGGGGGGAAAGGAGGGCAGCAGGGTAGGAAGGAAGGGCGAGGCCCAAGGGCTCGTACGAAAAAAAAAAATTCCTGGCGATCCTTTTTTTTCCGCAGGTCGTTTTACTGCCGTAGTTCTCGTTAGGGATTCGCCATCGGAGTGGGGACGTGATATTAAATAAAATTAAAAAAAAAAAACAAAGAAAAAAAAATAGACGCAAAGGACTTGTCCAAAAATTGGAATTGTGCTACGAGAACGACCAGCCGATCATTGTACATGGGGCTGGACTAATTGTCTACGTACGGACTGCAAAGAGAAGACTGATAATAATCGTCGGACTGAATTAAAATCGCGAACAACAATGGCCTTAATGTCGAATCTAATCCTTAATAGTCTTTTAAGAGGAACGAGGGAGTCTTACGCGTTGAAATACACGACGGATGACACGTGGGTAATTAACGATGTATATAAGTTTTGAGACTCGGATTAAAAGCTTAGTAAAATTTCTAATAATTATTGACAAAAATATTAGTCGATTATATAGCGTACAGATAGACGCACTATAAATAAATAGATAAATTGAAATTCGAGTGAATTTTTAGCAGGTGACTTGTACATATTAATTGACAGTGATTGATCAATCAAGAGATCGTCCACGACGGTATAGGAACTGTTGATTATGATTTTGCGAATTTAATGCACGTAAGATCCGTTGTCGTCTGGTGTGAACAGACCTTAAGCCAGCGACTAGAAATTATAATTACGTTCAATTATTAATCTGCACCCGATCGATCTGCCGTACAGACACGAGATAGATGAACAAAATTTATAGGCAATCACGAATTTCGAATTCGCTATAAATTCGCCCCAAGTAAATAAGTAATGTCTAAATAAACCCGCGTATAAAGTTCGAAATAAATTTAAAAAAAAAATACAGCTAAACCAAAAAAAAATACTCGCGAATCCTCGATTAAACTGCAATTCGCAAGAACTTTGTACATATATATAAATCCACAAGAAAAAAAAAAACAGAAAAAATTAACATGGCGGAAACCGCGGCCAGTCCAGGTACAATAGTACCGGCCAACAGTCCCCAGCAAACCCAACAAGCCGCACCGCAACAGGCGCAACAACAACAGCAAACAACCCAACAAACCCAGGCCAGTCAACAACCACCGGACATAAGCAGTTCTCAACTGGCATCTCCGCCAATCACAGGCACAGGTATCCTGAAAAAAAAAAAAAATCCAAAAATAATCATTATCAAAAATTGCACTCAAAATTATTTTTGTAGTACAAAAAAAATTTTTTCATCCATTCACACGTTTATCCAGTCGACCTGAGAAATCGGCTAACTAGACGGAGATGGCTCAATTTATGCAGAGAGGGTGGGTGAGTGGAGGGGTGGGACAGACGCCTATCGGAAAGAGGGGAGGTGAGGGGAGGGTAGGACGCCATCACCGTGTTCGTGCTAGCGGATCTGTCGGTCAAGTAACGGACCAGTTCGGAGTACCGCTAGCATCAGGCTCTGACGCGGTTACCGAAGACCGTTACTTTGCTTGGATACCACGTGGTGTCTCAGCACCATCCGCGAGTATAGTAGTCAATCGTGTGGCTACGGCTGAATACGTGGTGCTTGGCCCGAGGCCGACTGCTTCGCTCTCCCCTCTGGCGGGGAGGGTTGGAAAATAACGATGCAATTTTACAGCACCTCGCGCGGCTGTAACGAGCTCGACGTTTCGTCGCCATTTTAATTACCGACGAGCAACGGTTAACTTTACGGCATTTGACACGAGCTTTTGTAATGTTGGCAGAGCTGATAAATATTTTCATTCGGTATGGCGTAGTATTTATTTACTTTTTTTTTTTATATTATTCCTGCCACTCGAACACATTGAAAATAATTGGAAATCCATTGACATTGATAATTGGGATCGAGGGGGTGTGGATTTAATTGGTGTGCCAATTTGGAGGGGTGGGAGAGTAATTAAAAAATTTTATATCAGTATCTAATAGTGGTAATGCATATTAATAATTTTTTTTTTTTTAATAAGGTGGTATGATTATTTTTTAGGGGTGTTGCTAGGGGGTGGGAGAATCTTTAGGGAAATTTTCTTGTCGGTTAGAAAACGTTGGGGGTGGAATATATTGATTGGATATTAAAGTCAATGTTATTTTTACGGTTGGGTGATGCCCCGGTGTGTATATTGGTACGCTGATGTGATGAGATGAACGCTGGCGTATTACGTAATTGAAATTCGTGTTATGCAAATGCTGAGGGAAAAGTGTCTCGAGATTACTATGTCAGGTAGCGGTATGAGCGAGAGCCCAAAACAAGCTGCGAATTTATTTTTAATACTCACGGTAATCGGCGCCAAGCACGACGAGCGCGAGTAATTATCAATATGTACTGTGACGTCATTAACGGGGGAATCGATAATGCGATGAGAACTCAGACGGATGCTTCTTCCTAGCGTATCCCTTTGATGCCTGCTGTTGGGGATGCCGTCGTACGTAGGGCGTATCTCGTTAACACTTACTCCAGGCCCCTACTCAGATTTATCGCGCTAATAAGCTTATAGTGTTAATGAGACACATGATAGCGAAGCCCTTCTCGTAAAACACGACCCTGGCCCTATTCACCATTGCACGAATAGATCGGTCGCCATTTTGACTAGAGACTTTGATGTAAAAAAAAAAATCCATAACCTCAATTGCACTGTTTTACCTGCGATTGCTTGTGCTTTGACAATATTAAGCAAAAAAAAGAATAGGACACGTCCACGTAAACGGAATTATTGTTTCATTTGCATAAGGCTTAATTAATTTTGTAATAAACAATTTTTTTTTAACGCTTTATTCCTACTAGTTCGCATCGTCTTGGTATTACGTACCGCGCTCGTCAGTAGGCCAAGAGTTCGATGGCCCACAGCCTTGCAAGGCCGGTCAGTCACAATCGTTTGACTTGCGAGAATTCCCAAGAGATGGCGCTGACGGTTGTGTAAGAAATGACTTTTTTTAAAAACTGCATTACCTTACGATGACTTAAGTTACCGACGCGTACAATTCGCTCTGTTTTATCGACGGAACGCAACGGGAAGACGGAATCGCGATAACGTCGATGAGGCAACCCGTGTCGTAACGAGGCATTGACTTCTTCGTTAAAAAGCGCTCAATGGAAATGTTGTTCGTTGCGATGAAAGAACACCGGAAGAAACGTGCCGTTCGTCATGTTGAGCTTTGAGCTTTCACGCTCGCTCGGTCTGTCACCCTGAAACAAATATCACGTAAGATAACACGACAAGAACTTTGAACAGTCGTCGCAATATAATTCTTGGACGTTACACTGTATATGAGAAATGAATACAATTTAAAAAAAAAAATTTATTATCGCTCGATTCGATACTGTACGCTCGTTATAAGACACTATTAGCGATTTAATGGATGAAATTTGATTACGTTACTCCGGAAGAATCTAACCTCGTCCGTGTAACCCGTCACGAGAAAGTACGTCGGCTTTGATGCAAGAGTCGTTCTTTATTAATGTGCTCGCCGCTTACGAGACATTGCTTGACCGTTTAGCCGCTATTATCAGGGCGCCAACAAAGGCGCTTCCTTTCTTGTACCCTGTAAATTGCAAATAATGAGTTATCGCAGTGTCGTGCGGTTAATAAGAAGTTCGCAACACGAGTGCTAAGGATCGATCTATAAAACCTTGAAATATGTAGCGCGATGTTGTATCCTGACCCAGGAGCTTTAGGAATTGACTATCTGTTGAGTCTATAAGGTATGGTCAAAGCACACCACGAAGGAAAGAAGATCCGAAAAATAAAATAAAAATTCGTTAAACGATAACGTCGGATATAATACACTCCGCGAAATTATTAAACGTAACTTGCCATTTAAGCTTTTTAAGCTCGAGCAAGCTTTGGCTGGTGCTTAATATAGAAAGTTCTGCGTTCTCGTGTTCGCTGATGATGCGTTTGCTCGCGTCCCTTTCGTTTTTCCTTTTTCTTGATATTCCTTCATTTCTTCTTGTTCTCTTCCGCTCGTATAATCGTATATTTAACCACCTCTTTTTTTTTTTTCTCGTACTCAGTTCTTTCTATATTCTCCGCATTTTCATTACTCGCACCGTCCAATCCCAGGGATCCGTGTCTTCCAGCCTTACGGAGTGTCTCTAAGTGCACCGTGAGTTCTACAATACGGCCGAGCAGGGACGGCCGATCCGCGCGGTGAGCCGGAGCAAAAGAACGCCGGTTGCAAGACAAGACTTCCCATTGCAACATGGCGCGCCGACAACAATCACTTCTTACGTTAGTCCAGGCTCCCAAACGCCTGCAAGAAGATAATGGTCTTTAAGAGAGACACAGCACAGTGAACCAGCCACGTTAGATCGTGATACATAGAATCCGATGGGATCCT
The DNA here is from genome assembly GCA_030142285.1 of Calameuta idolon. Taxonomy (NCBI): domain Eukaryota; kingdom Metazoa; phylum Arthropoda; class Insecta; order Hymenoptera; family Cephidae; genus Calameuta; species Calameuta idolon. The sequence goes on from JARQSV010000376.1 coordinate 142,772, forward strand.
CAGGACTCTGGATAAAATACTGATCCGGTTTTAGCATGCCTCTTTGACCCCGAGTCCTGCGTTCAGACTCTGGTCTGACTCTAATGGAGTAGCCCGTTATCCATCTTTGGTAATAAGGACAAATCCTTACCTGCATCTCCTTCTCACAATGGTTTCTTGGCCTGCGACCAAAGATATTATCCCGCGCGCCATCTACCGTGAAAAAGGAGCACTCTGTAAATGGCTGCGCGCGCAGACCGCGTTTACTAACCTTATTGCTGTAAAGTAGGAGAGAACGAGAAGCAACAATCGCAATACTTCTTAATAACAATACTCACTCCATCTTCGGCTGAGCTCCTTACTTGGTTAGGGGCTTCGACAGGGTCAGGATTGTGCAACCATTGAAATCGGAGATTCGACAGGTTTCTTGATCGACCCAACAATCACGTGGCTGAGTCTTGCCTCATAATTTTCTTTTTTCAGTGTATCGGTATATCTTTATTACGCATAGACGTTTTTTTTTTTTAATTGAGATGAAATTTTCTTTTTGAAAATTCCAATTGGTTTTTTGATGCCATTTTTCAATTTTCTACGTTGTGATGATTATTTTCTCTTTTACGCTTTCAGGTAAGTTCCTATTTCACATCCTGCCATTTGGACGCCTCTTAATGTCCCTTAGAAGGTGGGCGTATGCTGTACGGTGAGTACGTAGAGGTATTATGTTGCTGTATCGATTGATCATTGATCGCCGATACGAGCGGGCTTGTGCCGAACAAGATTAGCTTTGGTCTCGAAGTTTGAGCAGGGAGTTACAAAAATCTTTTTATCTTGCCTCGGGGACAACGCGAATGATCTGCCGTTTAAAATTTATCGATACAAAGATTTGTCTCAAGATTCTAATTCGTTGCACAACTCACGGGCGATGTAGACGTTCAATATGTCACGATGCTTCTCTGTCGGGATTGATGCCAAGATTATCCAGATGAATTAATATTTATGTTACTTATATTTTAATTCAGGATACGCCAATCGCATGATCTTTATAGTTACGATCGATACTGCCATCTATGGACTTTGAGCATGAACTAGAAATAGCGTAATAAATAACAAAAGTGACTGTGCATTTCATTGGCTTGATTACGTGCTTCGGGCTATTTGAGTATGCTACTCGGATCATATGAATTTATAGATAATACAATAGAACCATAAGACTATGGTTTATGATTAACCAATCGTCTTAGGATATTCGAATATTTGACATAACCTAAAAGGAATCTTGTTATGATGCTGTATTCGAGAAATCAGTTTTTATTTATACAAAGTGGCATTTTATTGCGAATTTAAGAAATTTCTTTGAAACTTTGCATTTTTATATTACTTTTATCCACTTCTTCTTTCGTACTTCGCATTAATAATCCCATAACGTAGCCATAACGTAATGTAACGTCGCCCATAGCTACAGCTATGGGCAAACACGTAAGAAGGATCCATCTGTCAAGCTAGTTGCTGCTTTCTCCGCCCGCGGCGCCAAAATCGTTTCCGGGCCCGGTCCAAGAGTGCGATTTTTTTCCCCACCATCCAGTCTCTAGACTCGCTCTCGCCCTCGATTTACGCAATTCGCAAAAATCAACCGCACGTAAGACGCTTTTTTTGCCCTACGTGCCATCATACATAATAATCACTAGGTTCGCACGCTCTTGGCCTTTTCTTAGGTTACAAATAAAGCTAATATCTATTTACTGAATTGGCCCAGATATCCCTACTGTTGATGCAATAGTCGAATGTTAAAAAAAAAAGCTACAAATATGTAGTACAAACCCAATATCATATTTGGTCCATTCCCATGAGATCTCTTCTTACAATGAGTCACACTGAGCTCCATTGTACATGGAGTTATAGTTGCACTTATTATATTACACAATGACTTCACCGACAGTCAGTATTTTCCTTCCTGCTGGATTTAAGTCTTCGCTATCCAATATAACTATACTATCCACTACGCATCTATCCTAGACATATGCTGTACCATTTATAAATTAGCATATATGCTTTCCCAAGAGAGGAAACATTCTCTAGTAGGGTTGCTACGGAACGTCTGTCTTGAATTGCACTGTTCACCATTTGAATCCAACTACGCAAACCACATGGAAACACCAGGGGATAACCAGGAGGTTATGTTGTCTGTACGCTGTGTATACAGATGGATCATAAACCATACAGTAGGATCTTGCACAACTTGATAGGTTAGATTTTTCTTGTTTCCATGCTACCTAAGTGTAAAATAGAAAGAGTTAATTAACGTACTTCCTTAAGATTTTCAATACTTTAACGTTTACATATACCAATTGGCCTAAGCACGCTGGAGGCACTTTACATACTATTTCAAAATCGTATAACCACTCTGGAGCTAATGGCGATCGTTTAACTCGTACGTGCACTTAGGACTGGCCGATCGTTACCTAACCTAACTTAATCCGCAGACCGTTTCGTACAGCTTCTAGGTTCGAGACATTCATCACTATTGGCCGGAGGACATGGTTGCCCGCGAGCTACGAAATCTCTTTTGCTGCCAACTCGTGTACGACCGTAAGATACTCGAATGAGCACGGACAATGCGACTTATCTGAGAAGTATCGCTCGAGGCCCGTTTCGTATTCGTAATACAAGCGCTGAAAATGATAAAGTCGCGTATTATGTAAAAGCTAGAAACGTTTCATGGTTCGCGAGTTCGTAATGGTCGTTTCCTTCCTATCGGCATTTTGCCACTTTCCGTCGTAGGCGTCTTTTTCTTCGTCTTCGTCCTGCCTCCTCTTCTTCTTCTTCTTCTTCTTTCTCAAGAAGACAGAAGCTACCTTTCACCTTAGCACGTCTTTATCTGTCACCATCTTCATCTTCATTTTCAACTTGGACTACATACCGTCGGCTTCATTCATCTGTTCGTTTCAGTTTCGTAGAACCGTGAAGGATTACGATTGGTTGCTTTCGTGGTGAGTGTTAGAATCTTCTTTTATTTTCAAAAGAAACTCAAAGATGGATAGCGATAGATATACCTACATGGAATTTTCCTCCATTTTTTTCTATACATTTTTCTTTATTTTCTTGTCGAATTTCTCATAGCTAAGTTTTGTCGATTCAAGGTGGTTGTCCGAGACGATGAATCGTGTGGGAACAATTATTATTCAGTCTGTTTCAAGATTTTTCTCTGCTTTTACCGATTGTCGGTAAAAAAGTCAAAGAAGGGCGACAGGCGGAAACTAGTCATGCGTGTCTCTCGGATGACTAATCTCGTCGAAATCCGTTTTAGCCATACCACCCGGACACTTTGAAGAAGGAGAAAAAAAAATTTCTGAACTTTCCCAGATCACTTTCGCACAACGTCTACTTGACAAACTGCGTAAAATCCAGAGCCATCCCCAAGAACAATCTGATACCTATATAATGACGGCTATGTATCACCATACGTACCTAATAATCATCAAATTATACCTTTTTACCGTTTTGACCGTAAATACGAAAAAAAATCATCCCCCTCAACAACCAGTCCCAATTCATCTCTCTGCGCGTATTCCTCGTCGCTCTAACTAGGTTAACAGCAATGACGACTACGATAAACTACCGATACGAGTGTGATAACGTACCAGCGTTATTATTACAGGTTTTGTACGTTTCCCTTTTGGCGTTTTGCCCCGCGCCACGTGTGGTCTTGTACGTGTCAATTTCCGTACGCTATTTTTTCTTTCTTCTTCTTCTCCCAACTTCCTGTCCCCACGACACACAAGACTCAAAGCCAATCAAACGTTTTCAAATTGTAAACAGTTAAAAAAAAAAAGAGAGAGAGAGAAAAACCTTGTAACAGACAATTCGTCCAGATAATAGCTGCCATCTTCCAGCAGCCGATCCACAATGGTCGACCCGATAATGGGTACCGATTGATTGTCAAACCAAGCCCCGCCGATGGTGGCTGGTGGTTCGAAACCGTAGGAAAGGGTTTTTGGCCGAGTGGCAGCCCCAGTCGAGACCTAGATTTCATTTTCGTTGATGAGTTTGGCCCGAGTCCAGCTCAACTAAATATACTCTCTCCTCTCATCTAGACCGTACCACCTCGCCACGGATGGACGTACAGAACGTACAGACATAGAGACGCGCCCAGGTGCTCACGAGGAACCACCTTCCCCACACGGGTCCGATACGGCAGCGTCCCGACGTTGACTTTTGGCTGCTGTTTAAGATCAGCGCTCGTTTAACGTATCTATCAATTGCGTAACCCACGTGTACAGTGAATTCACTTTGATGAATTCGCTCATGGTTAACGTTGAGATACACAGTATTGGTGGGTATTAAAGATAACTAGTGGATGACATGGGATTTGTGGTATTCTGATCTCGTATATTTTCTTTTCTTTTTTTCTATTTCTTTTTTCTTTCATTTTTCACTCATCTTCGTTGAGATTTTTTTTATGGGTACTCATTGCCAGGTGAGGGCGGATTTTTGTACATTTTTTTTTATCGCCTTCGTGTCCAGCACTCATTTTGGATACCGCGTCCAGGTGTCTCTTATGGATTAATATAATTGTCGATTTATTCGATGTCCAATCAGTGCACCGGCAGGCAGCTGAATCTTGTTAACCGATGGGATTTCGCGTACGACTTCTTACCGGCTGTTCTTTACATTTGCATACGGACGACTGGACACATGTGCATGCGCCCGAAGCAGGTTGTCGCGTCGCGTGCGGTCTTTAACCTAATTCTTTTTTGCGAGAATTAATACTGCTCGGATAGTACAACTGGCGCCGGTAATCGATCGGGAACAAAGCGACAGGTGTCCAAGTCGGTGGTTGGTGGGAAAATTGAAATTTTGTAAAACTGCATGGATTTGTAAAGGCAGTATAAAAATTACTTGAAAACAATTACAAAACATTGAAAGTTATCCCAAACGTCGTATTTTCGTGTCTCTCTCTGTGCCTCGGGCTTTTGGTGGTCCTGGGCAGGATGGGGGGGGGCAGGGGTAATTGCTACTTCAATGGTTGGCATTGAAAATTCATTTTCTAAATTTTTGTCCTTCTGCACTTTCGACCGAGTGACATAAAAACCGAATAAAAAAAATTGTCCCTCATTCAGATACCTCGAGGACACGGTACACGTGGTTGTGTACAGTCAACTACCCTTATAAATTACCCGGAGTAGAACCTGAAGCCCACTGAAAATTCACGACTCACGTACAATCCCGAACAACGGAACGACGGACAACGGGTTGTCGACCGGGAACTACCGTATTTCATTTAATTTACGGCACTGGGCCCAAGGAGAGTCGGTAAGCCGAAGGCGCAACCTGTGCCGCAACGGCCCTGACAATTTCGCACGGTCAAAGACGTCGCCCGCAAAATTACCAAAACGTACCGTGCTTCAGGTATAACGAAAACCCCCGCGGTTTATTTCAGTACACAGAGTATATTGAACGAGGGTAAGATATAAAATAAGGGTAGCAAATTTTCTTACCCCTCCAAGATACCTACCCGATATTAGTGTCGGTAGAAATTTTCGAAAGGGACCACACGGTAAAATTAACGAATAGGAAAATAAGGGCTGGTTCCTCACTTTCATTTAGAAGGATTGAGAAACAACCCTTTGGGAATTTTTCATTCTCAAGGCACTCTAGAGGATTCGACTGTATCTTCTTAGATGGAAGGAATTGCCGGTTTCCTGTCATTGCGATGAGGATGATCTTTGTATTTTTTTTTTTTTTTTCGTTTTTATTTTCTATCTTTTTATTCTTGCTTCTTTAATGCTAACCTCTACTTGCACGAAGTAACTAGATCTCTTGTATAACTATATATATATATATATGTATCTAGTCACTCTGGATGACTTTACGCTAACGGTGTACGGCTTATGCGTTACCGTTACTGTACTTTCATTCGGCGACTGTAACGATGTAATGGGAATGCGCGACTTGAAATATAATTTTAGCCGGCGCTGGCTTTGCGGGTTTAACGTTCGTACGGTAGGAGGAAGCATCGTCATTTTTTTTCTTTGTCCTTTTTTTTCTCTTGCACTTTTCCTCCTTTTCTTTCGATCCTATGTTCCAGCATTGCGGAGGAACACGTAATTCGTAATTGCGGTGCGAATAACGGGTGTGTCGTGAAATGGAAGAAACGCAGTGTCGGTGGATGATGGGATAATGAAAAATTGTGAAAATACATCGTTATGAAAATCCAAAATTTCATAGGTAATTCTTGTACGTAATTTTACACACTGAGACAATATCGAGAATTTCCAAGGATAATTGTCAGTGTTGAATATTTTCATTATATCGGACCGAAGTTTTTTGTGACAGCAAATTCGTAGTCTAGATGCTCGAAAAGATTGCCAAAAAATAAAAAAATAAAGTTTGAGGATCTAGGATTTTCATTGAATCCCTTCCTAACGGATAGATAAGGATAAATCATCGATGATAGAGCCACGATAATAAAGATGAGACGAATGTCTGAGAAAGTGAAAAAGATAAAATTAAAAAAAAAATGTTAAATGACATCGAAATCACAAATAACGTAGAAACTTTGTGATCCTATAATTATAACTTTAAAATCATTTGGGCTAATATACAATACTCGATAGTCATTTTACGTCGCTATACCACCCACTCAAAGGTGCGTGCTCAGTGAGCGACAAGAACGTACAGTCTCAAGGAATTATGGGAAAGCCAAAGTCACACCCAAAAAAAAAAAATCGGTAGTAGCTGGAACAAAATCGTCAACTTTTCCCAAGACCGTTAAGATCTTTCCCTCGTACGTATTCGCCTTTACACTTGCATCGTGCGTACATACCTTAGGACACGTAACCTATGCGCATGCGCGTTCCTCGTTATTTACCGTTGATCGTATAAAAATTCTCCCACACGAAAAAAAGAGCTGGGCCCACGTGGCCCCTGGCTAACTGCCTAAGAGCTGCTTTCACGAATTGCACAACAGACGCAACTGCGGCTTTTTGGTGACATGAATTTAAATCGGGCCTCTTCGCGTAGGTAACAGTACTTTCGAGTTGTACACCGTTCAAAATGCCGTACTGTCCCACGACTCCTTAGGGCGATGTCACAAAGCAGGACAAAACACACGACGACGCGTCACCACCTACATGACTCAAGTCAGAACACAGCTAGAAGGTTTGTTACACCTTCGCATTGAAAACCAAATTTGGGTTGTGTTTCGTTGGAGGAAAAAAAAAAAGAATTCAGCCAATCGCTAGAAGATTTTCATTTCGTCTACGGTGACTAAAAATTTCGTTTCGTCGCCGCTTTGAAAGTTCTCCGTAACGTCCGTGTGGTAGCCGCTTGTTTTTCCAAGCTTTATCACTCACAACGAACGACCTGCACTCTGATAATTTTATACGAGATGATTCACTTTTTATACACGATTGAACGGTAATCGAGAATTTTATCGGTCCATTGACCCGAGGTGTTTAGGTGACGTTTACATGTAACGTCGTCGAGCGTCTTTTCGCTTCCCTGCATTCGATTAACATTTTCTTTTTTGCGATATCCGAGGTCAATGACTATATTCACGTAATACGTATAAAAGGAACGCACTGTGCTTTTTGAGTCTGATCTTTTTATTTCTTGTTGCGCCATGCGTCACATATGTTATAATACTTTTTTTTTTTTTGTTAATAATACAAATTCGTAGCTACCATTGGCCTTGAGTAAACTGGACAAAATTAAATCAAAGTTTATCTGGATTTATGGGCAGTTCATAAAAAAAAGACTTTTTTTTTCGTTATTTAACGTAAAACTCCAAATTAATTTAAAAAACGTATATATACATATAGGTAAATAATTACAGTATAATAATCATAATCTAAGATGATCTCAAACAAGTGACAATGACCTATTCAAATAGTCCACTCGCTCCCGCCAACAGCATAGACCCGTTTTTGCTCCAATGGCTCCAGCGGCAATCGGCCTTGTATGTCGGCGTAAAACCGGGAATTGAAAAAAAAATTGGCCTCGTAGGACCGAGCGACTATTAACAAAGCATACTGTAAAAGCAAAAAGTCCGAAAGGTCCCGGAATGACGATTTAAATATTGAGCAATAAGTTTTACCAAATTATTATTCTTATCATTTAAATCGACTAGGGACAATACCGATTTTACAATTAGGCTTCGTGACCCGTTTAAAAAGAGTTTAACGCAGCAAAGATAACCTGCACCCATGATGATTTCTCCATCCGATTACAATAGGCCGTAACGATGACTCATTGCCAAGTAAAACACTGATATCTTAAACAGTCTAAAGATCGGTAACTACGTTCTGCCGAGCGTCGCGACGCTTTTACGAAAAACGACCTCGTCCGAGCCCACTTTGCATTCTCGACGATAAGACGCCACCAGCTGGGCTTATGGTCAACCAGCTGAATTCGTATTCCAATTTCCAACTGTCCGACGTTAGGCGCTCACGTAATTCGTTTAACGGACCCGAGTCCGTCTCTTTCTCATTTTCTCTCTTTCTCTTCGTAATCCAGTCCCATTACCGGTCTCCATTAGCATCACGTTCCAAACCTCGGAACGGGGAAAGGTAGGTCGTTGACAGCGAGTATACCAGAGTACAGATAACTGTAATACGTCGAAAAAGCACTGAAACACCGAGAAAAGAGCAAAGAACACTGTAAAATGGTATTTTCACATTTTCCTCGACGTACACGAGTCACGGAACGTATATACGTATATACGTGCACACACGTATCACGACGTTAGTCAGCGTCGTCAGAAAAGACTTCCTGGCGACACTCGTGTAATAACCACATACAAACCGTTCGAGCGCGAAGGATTCATATATTAATATAACTGACGCGCCCCAATTTTTCATCGTCTACGTTACTACGCGAACCCCCACGATCCAAGATGGCCGCTACGCAAAAATGTACGTCCGTCAAAACGACGACCGACGCTCTCACTTACTGTACGTTTCCGTAACGGTTATCGTAAATTTCCTTCGATCGCGTCCACTCGTCACTGGGACGAGCCTGCCTGTCGAAACTCGTCCAGAAAGACCCTGACGAGCGTCTTGGACGATTTTCTTTGTTTGAAAAGCGACGGCGCAGGGGGCGCCGCGGTCGCAGGCTCGATAGCCTAAATGAAGTATAGTTTGCTCGAGACGAAGTGACATAAGTATATTCTATATTGGTTGGCAACAGAAATAGAGCTCATTTCTGGTGACGGGAAGTCTATCGTATATTTCTCACCTTTTAACGTAAGTGGGACAGATAGGTTTTACGCGCACTGTTATTATTATTATCAATTATGAATTTTGAAAAAAAAAAAATTTTTTTTCTTAAGCACCAAAATTCTTATTAACGTTGGCCTCGGGAGTGAAAATTTTATTTATTTATCCTTCGAGGGTCAACTGCCACTTTGTACGTTGACGGGATAGTATCTGCTCGATGTATTTATGTAACTATCTCAAATTCTATCAAAATTCTATTAAACAATTTAGTACTAATTATCGCTCGAGTCATTACGCAACCACA
>JARQSV010000376.1:152369-170460 GCA_030142285.1 Calameuta idolon
GTAACTATCTCAAATTCTATCAAAATTCTATTAAACAATTTAGTACTAATTATCGCTCGAGTCATTACGCAACCACAGTCAGGGACCCACTAATAATCGTAATTAAACTATTAAGCCTCGTTCACACCGCAGGAATACATTATACCAGGTCAGCCTCTTGTCGATTCTATATACTGCGTTAAGTATATAACGCGTCTGTGTATGTGGCTTTTATGTACTCGTATGTAACTTTGGCGAAGATGAAAACTGGAGTATATCGTACTATATGCAATATATACATATATGTAGTACGTATGTAATATAGATAGTCAAAATTTATTTAAGATAAAATTAACACGATGGACCTTATAGTTGAACCAAGGGCCATTGTAACCAGTAACGTTAGACAGTCCGACAGGTGAGAGTGGCGTATTGAAATTTGAAAAAAAAAAAGGTTAAAAAGATTTTTCGAAAAATCGAGCATGTACGTTAACAATAGGAAGGAGATACATGGCAGCTTCTTGTATTTCGATATAATGATTCATCTTTGTGCAAGGTATACGGGAAGTGCACCCTGACCGTTACGTAATATTTTTGCTTCTCCCATTATTTTCTTAGATACTCCCTTTTATCGGTCGTCAAAAAAAAAATCGGGGGAGTGAATGCCCGTATTATGAGATGGATAAAAAAAAAAGACATTTCCCTTTTTTCTTTTTTTTTTTAACGTAAACTCCCATCGTCTCCTCCCACGCTCTCGGATCTCGTGGGGATCGAACGCGAATCGAATTGAAAACCTAACGGGACGATATCGAGTGTCCGTCAGGAACTATGAGGAACCGTGAGGATTTCTTGAGGAATTGTCAGGAACCGCTAGGTCCCATTGGCATTTATACGTAATTCTTTTTTTTTTTAAGGGCTCTCACGCATTGTACGCCACCCGGTATATACCGCGTGGGTTCATTGTCCACGAGTCTGAATTCTACTGTATTGTGTGAAATCTTTTGATGCGCTGCAGGTAGCTTGCTTCGAAATGTATAGAATATCCTATTTGTTATCGGGCTCGATCGATTCGCGTACATTAAGATGGGATCGAATTGATCGATCGATCCGTTATCATCTTACCGGTACAATCTTTAGGGACGAGTCCAAGTCTGTTACGAATTTTCGTATTGTTTGATCCGATGAAAATTTAATCAGGGTAGCACGGGTTTGAGGGGGCGGGTGGGGGAGGGGGGGGGGGGGTATATTAATTTTCAATCTTATTTTTTTAATCCAAATTCAGGAAACGCGATCAAAATGTCTAGACGTACCGAGCAGATGGAAATTCGAGAGGTTCCAGAGGATTCAAAGGGAGGGACTCTGCTTCTCTCTTTCTTTCTCTGTACTACTATCGCATTGTACTCTCTCTCTCTTTCTCTCTCGCTCTGCCGGGGGTGTTGCAGCATTGGGCTAGGTCCCGAATCTCTTTTACGATCCTCACGGTTAAACACCTGTTCAGGTTGTGGAAGTATGCGCGAACCACTTGAACGAAACAGTGTTCCAAATATCCCAGAGAGATCGTCGACACCGAAAGCCGCGTTCACACCGTATCAAAACGGCCGTTCGACAGTTCCAAAAAAAAAAAAGACAACGAGAAGAAAAAAAGAGTGAGATTGAAAATTACATAAAAAGAAAAAAAGATTCGATCATAATTTCCTGGCCATAGCAAGAGTACCCTCTATAACGTACCAAAAGAAAAATGGTACCAAACATTGGTACCTGATAAAAGTACCGTCCCCCGTGCTTAACCATGACCGTATAAGAAACGCTGGTAAATGGGTACCATAAAATAAACGACAGAGACTGTACCATAACCTTTACGACTTCCTTGAGTGACAGTCAAGAGTTCGCCTTCGTAACAGTGTTCGAGTTGAAAGGAGATGAAAAAAAAAAAAAAAAATTACAATCATCCTGACCAACGATACCAACCCCCCCCCCATAAAACATACGTGCATCCATCGTGCAGCAAGCGTCGAGACAGTTTCGAGGAATTTCCTGAATGAAGATAACAGCGCGGTTATGGTGTCGCAGCATCCGAAAGATACAACTCCATTCAAGAGCCATCCCTACCACTCGACACTGCTGGTTGGGTACCTCATGTTCCAGAGGGTGAGTGGTTTGAGTGGACCTACCCCAACGTGATCTCTTAGAGAGAGGAACCCTTCCGTTCCAACCCCCTTACGGTACCAGCGTTATTTCTCTGTCTCTTTTTTTCTCTCTCTCTACCCCCCCCCCCCCCTCCACCCTTCCTTCCTTCCACCGACCCTCTCTCCCTATCTCACTCTCTCTCACTCGCACTCTCTCCTCGACACTCTCTGCCTCTCTCCCCAAGCTCTCTCTCTCTCTCTCGCTCTGGCTCGCTGCTCCGTCCGAGGGAAAATGGATGGTGGGGCTTTCTGGTCTTGCGCGCACCAGTCAACCCAGAGCCACGGTCGTGTAAGAACCACATCCCAGAACCGTTCCACGGAACCGGCTGTCAGTCAAAACCGGCTAACGGCAAAAAAAAAAGGGAACCGTAAAGCTCGAAGAATCTTTTGGTCGAGGATTAAAGAGAAAAAAGCGAAAATTTTTTTAATGCCAGTCGACGAGTGACACAGTGTCTGGACCTCTTTGCAAACGATGCTGGGACTTTGCGTGTGACTTTTGTTTTGAATTTCTTCTCGCCGCTCGTCAACGATAGTTAGTGTCTTTTCTCGTTCATTTTTTCTTTTCTTTTTTTTCTTTCCTTTGAAAAAGCTCGTTCCGACTGCTGCCATGTGTTGTTGTTGGCGTTACGAAGAGATCGCTGCTACCACGCGTGTGACGTTACGTACAATTGAATCTTATTGACGATACGAATTGTCGCTCTTGTACAGCTGGTTTTGTTCAATTGTTGTGACAACGTCTCGACAGGATATTTACCCGCGCGTTTACATCGCGAGACCATCGAAAGTGAATCGCGCATGACTTTTCACGGGGTTCCCGAGTCTGTGATTTTTGTTTTTCTTTATTTTTCTTCTTTGCTTCTCAACGATTTGAACGACTTTCGCGAATGTGACCACGTGACTCTTGTGTACGCTGTGACCGATCTGTGCCCGGATATTCGGAATGTACGTGTTTCGGTACGATCGATCTTTTTTGAGGTCGACGCTTTTTCTATTGATCTCACTGCGTGCTTCTTAGCTTTTCTTTACTTTCTGATAACGAAGACCGACCGGTACCAACTTCGAGGCTTATGATTCACGAGGGTTCGCCTTGCTACGAAGGATCCAGCTTGAAAGCTCATCGCGTTAGATCATCCACGCGACTCACTGGATCGCCCAGGATCTATCTTGGTTCCGTAAGGCTGAAGAAGATCGACGATTGCGGATAGTAATGTCGTCCACGAGTGTTTTAGAAGGAGAATAATGAATTTTCAATTTGATAATAAATCGTGAAGTACCTTAAGCGTCACGAAAGATACAGTGTGCCTCCGAAGTAACGTTAAGTAAGAAGAGAGTCAAGAACGAACGGAAAGGTGTCCTAAAGAAAGTCGCGAGTGAAAGTGTGTCCCATTGGCAAAGTGCGAAATCGCGAATCCTCGGGAAATCTGTGATTATTATTATTATTTAAGTGTTGTGATTTCATCCTTCGAGATTTTATATCCGCAACCCTAAACTTACAAGGTTCAATCTGATTCACGTTTTTTTTTTTCTTGTCGCTCTATACAAATTTTATTATCTGCTCCCATCGGCCCGCGAAATTCGTACCAAATGCATGTGCAGGTTCGGTTCGATTAATTTCCTGGATTTTTAATTGCGAATTAACGATTCAGGAAAGATTTCCAATTTTCTCGTCGATTCTTTAGCGATAAGCTATTATCACTGGTGGGTTTTCAAATTTTGTTTTTCTTTCTTTTTTTTTTTTTTAAATATTTTTACGTTCATTCCCAAATTCATATTATATTCTCAAAAAATTTTCTGTTCCTTCGTTCCTGCTTGCATCTCATTATTCTCTCTCTCTCTCCTCTCTCTCTCTCTCTCTTATGCATATTATTAAGTAATACGTCTCGTACACATAAGCGCTTCACAGTCACACTTAACACATACGTGGATTCTGCAAGTCGCGGATAATTCACTACTACCACGCAAACACACACACACACGTGTGCGCGCAGATGCACACGCGTGTCAATGAGAAAATGTGGGTTCTCATCTTGCGATAAGAAAAAATCAAGGCGGTCCGCGAAAAATATTTTCGCGAATAAAAAATTCATTTATAACGTTACTGATTGTTTTTTTTTAAATATTTTCATGTGAAATTTCATATAAAAAAAAAAAAAAAAATTCATACAAAAATATTTGTCACGTGGCTGGCGCATCTTCATGCGTTACCTACCGATCGATCGAATCCAAGTGGAAGCTATAAATTTATCTCGGTCCAATGTCATTGATTATTAATTATCGAAATTTTCATAAAATTTTAATCGTCAACGCTAATACTCTACTCTGCCACTGTCTTATACGCAAAGACTCTCTTTCCGTAAGTCCTGTGCCACATGGCGTAGCGCTAGACCTACTAGAACAGCGACTACGTGTACACGACCTAAATAAGATGCGATGCCCCCACGGCGAAAATAATTCATACTCCGACTATACGAGCTACAGTGCCACGGCGTTGTACAACGATCCTCGCTGCTGTTATATCGCCACTTGGAAACTCGCCGGCTTTACCTACGCACACGTCACGTATCTATATACCCCGTGCTACTGTTCTGTCAAAGACAGTTGACAGTTAGGCGATTGTTTATTTGACGATTATTGTAACACGAGGTTAGGTAGGACTTTCAGTGTTCAGTAGATACAGTTCAGGAGTTTGAGTATAAGGGTGCGTTTCTAAATTCACTGCCAGCGACATCATGTCACTGTCGTATCTATCCCCGCCCAAAAAAAACACTTACGTGAAAAATCTAAATTCACTGGCAGGGACTGGCAGGGACCTCGTGTCACTGTCATATCTATATGTACACTAGGGAGACACCAGAATGTTCTCAGTACCGGAAATGAATATTGGAAATTACCATAAGTATGTTGAAAAATTTTTTTTATCGTTTATCAATTTACTTATAGACGTATCGATCGATTCGATTATAAATTGATTATTATTCTTGTTTTTCTTTTTTATAATGGACGATCGGTTGCATCTCCGATCAAATATTTACTTGACCTCGTCGTAGCCATAGGCGGATACGTCACGGTAGTCAAACGCGACTTAACTGAGTTGTGTGAACGGACCTTAAGGCGGATCCCCAGTGTGTTCGAAACTTCGTAAATTCTATTCTGCAGTCCCGTTCCAGTCTTGCAGCCGGTATCACGGAACTAAGCAGTTTCACTTTCCGTACGGTTGGTATAGGCAAACTTTGGCTGTGAGCTTAAGGTGTATCCCTGATGTGTTTTCATTGATGGTTATCGCGCGATCTGCATAGAGATGGTACCTGTGTACTTGGATCGACTTTTCAGTATTAAATATTGTATTTAGGAACGCGGGAAAGAATGGCGTGTAAAGGTGAAAAAAAAAAGTACTTTACCTCGTATGATTTACTGATACGTTTTAAAAGCCGCATTTACACGCGACTAACGCCGCTCAATTATATAGCGGGTGGTCTTAACCGTAAGTGACTGGTGCAAGGTTTAAAGCTCGGCTAATGGCGAGCTTTCAACTGACGTCTGTGCTGCGAGATCGTGGAAGCGAAACAAAGCGACTAACGGAAGTCGAAAGAAAAAGAAAATTGTAAACGCACCGTAAAGCTCACAGTGGAAAATTTCGCGAGTCGTCAAGGGGCTACGATAATATCGTCGCGATTATATTTTCAATTCGCTGATTGAGAACGAACTAAAATCCACGTTCTCTTTCTTTCTTTCATCTTCGATCGGTGCATAGATACAGAGACGCACTCCACTCCCGGGCGGGGCCCCCCCCCCCCCCCCCCGCCTCACCCACCGCGTCGCTACGACGAATTCTTAAATTCTTCAGAAACATTTGCAAGCGCAAAATCGAAGTCGAAAGAAAAAACGATGAAAAAAACGCAACGAAAGACGAGAGCATCGAATCGGGCTGATTTACTCGAACAGGAGCTTTTTGCGTATAAACACTACGGCAACTATATCGTGTGAATAAAAGAGAGCGGAAAAAAAAAACAATCAAAATGTAAAGTCCATTTCGAGCTTTCACACCCTTCGATCTTTCAACGGGGTAGTAGAATACGCGTGGTGGTTCACATGTATATTGTGGTTAATACGTACATAGTGATTATATGTATATAAGTATATAGGGTAAGTATGCAACGCGTGCATACAGCTCACTTCCCTCTAGAGAATGTCTATATATATGCATATATATATATGTATATAATATTATATGTATATGTATATATATATAGCTGTGGATATATATATATATATATACACATATAAAGACTGTTGATAGGAAGAGAACGAGGAGACAAGGCACTAGGCTACTAGGGCCTGACTGAATATAGCGCATATGGAACTCTCGCGGAGTATATAGTAAATACATTCAGAGTGTTAGTGGTCTATGTATGCATATACATGTGTGTATATATATGTACGCGCGCCAGACTATGCTCTATAGTGAATTCCGTCCTACTCCTAGAGCAGGTACTATAGCACGCAGGCAGGCAGGCAGGCAGGCAGGCAGGCAGGCAGGCATGGAAGCAGGCAAGCAGGAAGGCAAGCTCGCTTGGTGGTCGCTCGGTCGCAAGCTTCGCTCGATAGCAAAGTGCGGTTCCCCTCGACGAGCTTTCGTGCTTGCAACGCTGCAGCCGCTTAAAGGGGAACCGCCCGAATGATAGAAACATACGACGACGAACGCGCAAGCGACGCCTTACGGGTTTGTTGTGCCATCGAAGCGTTGCAGGTGCATGGTAAGATTTGTGGGAGCTTTTTTCATTTTTTGAAAAAAAAAAAAAAAGCTTTTCAATTTCCGTTTCGTCGGAAGAAAGAAAAAGGCTTGGGAAACGGTTCGTGATGCGGATAGTAATGCAAAGGCTGTTCTCGTCAATCAGATTCGAAAGCTCCGCCAAAAAGCTTCCTGGTGGTAACCGACTCTTCTGGGCGAAGCTCAGCGGTTCGTGTCGGCAGAGCTTTTAAGGTCGCGCGGGAGTAACGCGGCCGGGAAATGAGTTTGAGGTGAAATATTTTTCAGACAAAAAAGCTCTAACCACAGTAGCGCGCGTACCGTAAATTTTTCTTGTCGGTACATTCGACGTGTGGGAGCTTTGTGGATGCACGAGAGAGCTTGCGGCGTGTCGCGCGAAAACGTTTCGTTCGTTAGTGAGTTAATGGAATGGCGCTAAAGGCGACGTTAATTGTAACTCGGACGGGCAATTCCTATTGGTTGATATCTAATGACTGTTAAGTCGGTAAGCCAGAGGCAGGTTAAGTCACGTGTTATTTTTTCGCCCAATTTCTTCCCTCGCCATCAATCAGCCGCCCGTAATGATCGTTTATCTCGTCAGCGTGTCCTTCTGATCGCGCGCGAATAGATCCTGGCTTTTATGTCTCGAATGGACCCTTAGGGCTCGTTCACACGTTCACGATGATATCTGGAAAGTCTGCGCTGCCTCTTATTGATCTCACGAGAAATCGTATACGCACGTGTGAAAAATTCCTTGTACGGTTGAATTAAGGCCGGACAGGGCGGGGGGGGGGGGGGGAGTTAAGATTTTCATCACAGGGTCGAAGGTCGTCGATTAACGAAGCTCTTGAAATATCGCAAGCTCGATTCTACGTGTAAACGCAGCTTTACTCACAGCTGCAACCAGAACACCACGTTCACTCTTCGAAGCGCCCGAGGGCGCTGCTCCACTTTTGCCAACGTGACACCACGATCCTCGCGTCGCGCTTACACATACACGGCATTGTGTACAGACACTTATACACCTTTCCAGACAATACAGTCACACACAAGAGTACGCTTACCGCACGCACCTATATCTATATGCATATCCACAGAGAGAAAAATTCATCCAGCATCCCGTCCGACCCCTCCCATACGCAGAATAAAATTTTTTGAAATAAATTTTTTTCTAAATTTCTAATTCATATATCCAACCTATCCGGACTCACGGGGAATGTTCATCAGTGATTACGGCACTGATTAATTACCGCTAGAAGCATTGATTAATATACCTAATCAACCCCCGTCGTATTTCAGCTTTATCTGCCAAGCGAAGAGAAATAAAAATCATCTGTTACGTAAACAGTGCCCAGTGACCTCAGGTGCCTATGCCGAACGTTCCCACGCGAAACAACGCGATACACAGTTCATAGGAGAGAGAGAGAGAGAGAAGATTTTGTCTTTTTCGAAAGGAAATAATAATCTAACGAGGAAGTTCAGAAGAGTCAAAAATTATCGTCGTACAGAGTTTACGATAACGGGTGTCGCGTGTGATATGTGACGCAGTGCAGTTAACTCGCATGTACGTACCGTTGGACATCTTGTCGAACACGGTAAAACCGTCACCACGGCGTTCAACATGTTCGAGATGTGGAGCGCGGTGAGTTCCAAATTGGAACACTCCGCGACTTCATCAGCGTCGCCCTTACCCCTGACGCACGCACCGCAAACACCCCATACGTCATCCGGGAGTATCAAAGGTAAAGGACTTAGCTTGTACAGACTATTGATTCTTGTTGGTTCGTTTGAACATTGGGGAGAATGAAAATTTGAAAAATTTTCATACCGTGCAGAAAACAATTTTTTTTTACCTGGTACGTACATAGGGTGTCAAAAATGTTCGTACCTATTACGAGCCGTTGTAATTTTAAAATTGCGTTTACATGAGAATCCGTCCGGTCGACAGAACGAAAAATGGCCAGAGTAATTATTGGCCGAGGCTTCGATCAGCGACGTCGTTCGGCTGTGAACCGAGCTTTATGATGTCTGCCGACATCTTTCGCTTCCATGCCGACGCGCTCTCCCACTTCTTATAATTAATTGCTCTTCTTCGCGATGCTGCCTCAATCTATACGGACACCCGGTATGCACGAGCATACTGGCACATCGCATACGTATCGAGCTTCGAAAGATTCTTATTCGGTATTTCAAGAACGAGTTCGATGATGATTGCCTGATTCAGCGGGGATGATTAACGAGCTTTCTTTAACGTCTTGAGTTAGATTGAAGATACTTTGGAAGCGGATGAATAAGACCGTTGAGGTTTTATCTGGTTGAAAGTTTTATGGGAGATGACGGAGAGAGATCTTGCCAGATCGATGCTGCGATCGTTATAAGGTGAGAATAATTGATAGTGAAAGGAATCACGCAGGACGAGATTACATGATTGGTATAACCAATATCTATATATATATATAGCTTATATATATATATATATATACAATCTGATGATAACACTAATCAATTTATGGGAACGAATTTTTCATTTAAAAAAAATTATCCCTGCCGATGAGAAAAATGGCGTCGTTTTTTTTTTTTTTTTTTCTTCATTACCAAGTACCGATTGAACCCGTCGACGATTTTGCTCGGAACTACAGGCCCGATTTCGTAACAAAGATTTCTGAACCGGTCCCGGGCCGAATTCACGGTTCCAATCGACTCCCCGCAGATGTATAACCTCACTTTCACTCACGAAAAAATCTGCGCGGTGACGACATGCCCGCGCCAGTAGTACCAACCGGTCTCTCTCTTTAAAGCATAGTCAATATATATATATATATATATATATACATATACACCTTATGCATACTGAAGCCAAGAGATCGGGTAAGAGCGATCGGCGTATTACTGTATCGAAGAAAGGAGAAGAGTGGGAGGGGAGTGAAAGAGAGAGAGAGAGAGAGAGGGGGTGAGTAATTCAGAATCGGAACAGACTATCCGAATTCGTAACAGCGGAGGTGGCCGATCGCCGATATTCTAGATCGGTATTGTGCCACTCAGTCTGACAGTTTAATTATCCGAGCCACGGTTCTCAATCGATCGCGATCCTTCGTTTCAGACTGGGAATAAATAATAATAACGATCGAGCGTGCAGATTCGACAGGGACGTTCCTCGTCGATTGTCGATCGATCGTAAGGACGACACATGTATGATATAAAATCGATACCAACGTAGACACACGTTACGGACTCGGTCTGTATTGATTATGATAAGAGATAAAAAAAAAAGAAAGAAAAAAAAATAAGATGCGTCATCCCATCGGTAATAAAGGAAAGCTTCCGCTATCGACTCGACTTTCTTCACATGTATGACGCGCACGTATCTCTCCCGCTTGCGTTTCGTATACGAGACTATTGCGTTGCGTCCTACGAAAGTAGGTCTCGATTCGGAAAATTCTATGGAATGTATACTGATAACGAATTCTCTTGGCTCTTAGTCACATACTGGCTGGCAAATGTGACCGGGACGATAATCTTCGTATTGCTGCTCGATCGGGTAATTAATAAAGCGTCGAGGATGGGAATCGACGTGATTAAGTAAAATTAATATTTCTTAATGGAAATTACGTCATTCGGGATTGCAATAGGTGTGTAAGGGTAGACGATACGTGTGAATTGAATTTTTGATTTTTATTATTCGGCTGGGATCGATTATTCGGTGAAAATCGTAACGCGCCGAATTTTTAATTGGCGGATCGACGACAGCCGCGAAATTAAATGCCATTGGCATCAGATGGGGAATTAGGGATTTTTAAGGTTAGGAGAGTGCCTGGGATATGGTGGGGGAAAGTATAGAGGGGCTTATCGTTATTATTGTTGTAAGACTTAATTACTGCAAAATCTATCGGCTGGATCGTTATATTGACTTTATTTACGTCGTCGTACGTGGCCGATTTCGAAATTCCCTATTCGCGTTACCGAGTCCTTCTCCGTGTAACTGTATGGCGACCGTGCAAAACTCGAAAGGAAACCCGTCGACTGTGCGTTTTGCAAGTCAGCTACTTTCAAATGGCGCACGGCCCCCGGGGGGTTTCTTTGGGAATTCGCGAAATCGTCCGAGCAGCCTGTCGACATTTTGTATACAGATACATACGTGTGTACGTGGACACGCGTACTCTGGGCAAACGTCATTACGTGTCTATAATGACAATGTGCGAAGGTAGCTTGGGCCATGTGGAGGTTAGAATATATATATGTATATATTTTTTTAGAAAAATTTCAATACCCAACACTTCCCCTTGGCGCCCTACAGAATTGAAATCGTAGCGTCGGTAGGCAACAACCTTAATGTATCATTTCCCGTTCCCCCAGCGTTTTCAGACATTTTCATTCGAGTGTGATATTTGCTGGAAGCTAGGGGCTGCCGTGGGAGGTTCCGTCGTGGAGGTTTCAAGCGAGGTGGAGCTTTAACATTGAGGGTGAAGAGAAGAAGGGTGGGTCGTACGAAGTCGGGAGGAGGTGGAGGTGGTGTAGGAGGAGGAGGAGGAGGAGGAGGATACGATAGAGGCCAGAGGGTAGGGTTGTGAAGGAGGTGGAGGAGTACGGGAGGTAGTCAAGTTCCTGGAGGAGGGGGAGGTGGTGAGGAGGAGGAGGGGAGGAGGAGGCACGGAAGCGTGGGTTCCCAGATCGATACCAGGCCGTGCAACTGAAGCCCGTGTCGTCGAAACATCAATACATCTGCACGTGCACCCTTTGTGCACCATCTAAAAGACGTCCCTGACGAGAGAGCGAGGGAGAAGGAAAAAATTCCCTAGAATTAATAAACCGACACTGTCGATCTGCTAGTGAATTATCTATTTTTTTTTTTTGGTTACCTGTATCTAATATAAATATCGTTCTCGTATGTCCTATATGAATTTTAAATAGTATGTTACCGTTCACTGGCAGATATTACGATACTGCGGTGCATTGGTGTCTAGGGATATTCGTTGC
This sequence comes from Calameuta idolon, assembly GCA_030142285.1. Lineage (NCBI taxonomy): Eukaryota > Metazoa > Arthropoda > Insecta > Hymenoptera > Cephidae > Calameuta > Calameuta idolon. The sequence continues at coordinate 164,256 of JARQSV010000376.1, forward strand.
GATCCCTAGGGAAGTTTTACGGAGCTATCGATGTTTCACCACGTGATATTGTAACTCAAGGGATTACCGATAGATGGCACTAATGTTTTCTGTCCCGCGTAAGGACAAAGTTGGTCACTTTTGCCGAGCACGAAAATCCCTGCTTTTCGGCTTTATTGCCTTTTGCCGTTGGCAATCGATATAACCCCGTGACATATCGTTACTACGTTGTTGTCGAAAGTCACTAGGAATATCTCGAATGACTTTTTTGGTATTTCCCCAGACTCAACGCTACGTGGAAACAGCGCAGGGACGTAAAGGAGAGCTTTCAAAATTTCTTCACGCGCGGGCGTAACGATTTGAGGACAAGTCTGTGGTGCACTCGGAAAATATTTTAGCATTGTCAACGTGACGTCGGCTGAAGCTTAATTAAAAGCTCGACAGAAAAAATCGTCCGCTGAAAACGCGCCTTGCGCAGTGTCGACCTTGAAGCGGGAAAAAAAAGTAATAAAACAACCGATTCACCACTACAGTCAGGGATGAGCAATCCATTTTTCAATACACCCCTTTCATTTTTTTTTTCACTTTTCCCCTTTCAACTCATAAGGTAATAACACATATGTAAAAAAATATTTATTACGTACCCCTCGCCCCCCCCCCCCTCCCCATCATCCTACCTCACCCCAATATATCAAAAAGCACCACTCGAGATTGTCTACCCTCGAGGGTAGGTAAAGGGCGAATATAAACAAAATGAGAGAAATCAACGAAAAAGGGTAACGAAGTAGGAAGGATGAAGGTGAAAGAGCAGAGGGGTAAGGGTGGCACGGGAAGTGCAGAAAGAAAGGGGGTGAAAGGAAAAAGTAGAACTAGTAGAAGAAAAGGGGTAGTAGGTTCTCGCATTTCCAAGGCGACGCCTTACGGCCTAAGAATTCCTTATTTCAGTCCAGCATCCCCTATAGCGGGTGGGTACTGGCATAGATAGAAAACCACCCCCCCCCTCTCTCTCTCTCTCTCTCTCTTTCCTACCCTTCTTCTCATTATGTTCGGTGCCTTCGCACACTGCCCTAATGCCTCGAGGACACACCAGTACACGGAACTACCCTTAGCGAGGTGGTGATATATATATATATATATATATAGTGGGTGGTACATACATGTCTCTCATAGCTTACTGCGCTATGGAAGGCAGATCGATGCCACCCTGTATGTATGTATATATATAACATATAGATATATAGATATATGTACATACACACATAGGTATATGCACCAATCTGTATATATACACGTATATAGGGTGTCCCTCAGAGAACTTTAACGGAGAGAGGCAGCTTCAGAAATGTCGGAGATATGGAAAAATGTGCCCAACGGGCTCTTATATTAAAGCTCTTAAAGGGGGATGTGTCGGGGCATCGCGTGAGATTTCGATCCGAGCGTTTCAATCCCTTCGAATGCATCGTGCCTCTCCTTTGATAATAAAGAAGAATCTACGTATACGCGTTCTTGAAATACAGCGTTCTTCGCAAGGGATGATATCGGTTAAGGGTGCGAGGTTATGAATTTTTTTTTTTTTTTATTAATATTGTTTTACGCTCGTCCCTCTGGCGATCTTGCGTCTTGCTTTTGGCTGTGCAAAAAAATTTTTTTTGATTCATTAACATTCCGGGGCACGTGCGAGTCATTCTTAAGGATATCGAAAAGGAAAGCGACTGTTGGAAAAGATAAAAAGATAAAGATAATAATTCATCTTCGTCGATCAGCTTGAAGCTTGCTCGAAGTCAAGTAGCTTCTGTCTAATGTGTGTCTGGAATGTGTATATATATATATATATATTTTTTTTATCATTGACAAAGTAACGTATTCTCCTGTCATACATTTGTTTCATTTCCGTCCACGTGGTTATTAATAAACAAGGTCTCCGTTGTTTACAAAACGTGACGTTAGTCCTTGTCAGAATTATTATTATTATCGTATAACAACCCTGAGGTAAAATTATGGTGACGATTCGTTAATTCGTTTTGCATTACGCATACGTCGTGTACGTGTGTATGGAAAAAATGGTGTTGAAAAGATAAAGAAGAAAAAGGGGGGGGGGGGGAATAAAAGTATAAATTAAATAAGAGACCCGGCCTACCGTATGAATCATAACGATTTGGAAAGTCTTGCCACCGATGTAGAAGCGCGCATACACCATTCGCTCTCTTACGAATCGCCTTTACGTATGAAATTCATAGCGCCTCGTATTCCGCTTAAAGAATTTCGAAATGTCCGCCGGTAGTCGCGATGGAAGGACGCTCGTGACGTGGAAAACAACAAGCGACGATATGACGAATAAAAGGACGCCCGGCGTCGTCGCGTTGAAATATTCGCGTGGTTTATTTTTTTTTTTCCCCCTAGCAAATTCACAGGAGTCATACCACGTGCCGGTCAGACGGCATTCGTCCTGTCATCGCTGCCTAGTGGAAATGCCCCTTTATTGGTCGGCTTACGTGCCTTCCCATGCTCCTGCCGATCGATGACGTTTAACGTAGTCGAGGTACGCACGTGGTCAGACACCAGCTGTCATTCGCCGCCACGTGCTAAAATTGACGTTTCGTTAAACCGCGATTATTAACTGTCCGAAATACGATTACGTTGCCGTTGGCAATGGTTATGCCATTTTATTGTAACGTTTGGCTAGGTTGGTATCAGTGAAAGTGTATCGGGTAACTTATAGGGGACGCTACTCGCAACCTTTTTAGACATGTATCTTAGCCTGGCATCTTTCGTGCCAAGAGACTGGGATAAAGATTAAATGAGATTAAAAATAATAAAGGAGGGAGGGGGCGGGGGGGGGGGGGGAAGAAGACAATACAAAATTCTCTCCCCCCCTCCCACCTTCCCCACCGTCATCCAGATAACGATGTAATTTAATAATCCAAATTTTCTGTTCGGCACACCTATGACGATTGATAACAGGGCTGCTGCGATGATAATTTTTTGTAAATCTTTCAATGGACCACTGACATAATCTCTGAGAGAAAGATGAAAATTTGTTTGATTAAAAAAAAAATTAAATTTAAAACAAGACGCAGATGGTATTGAAATGTTCTTATCAGTAATCGATGCCGTTGATATTATTTTATTGTACCGTTCGCATGTGATTAGAACGATTAGTAAAATCGTGCTACTCGGTATAACGAGCCGATACTACCAGCGACAGGGGTAATCGCCTTGAGTCGAGGACGATGATCCATAATGATTATAAACTTGATTCATTCATGCACCGTGTGGATTCTTCATGCGATTCCGAGCGCACGATAGAATCGTTAAACATGCGTGAACCTCGTGATTTTATCTCGAGCACGTGGTTCGGGATTTAGTTAGGTTTAGTGGGACGGTAGGACCTTGCACGTTGTACTTGTTGTTTCGTTTGTTTGTTTTGCCGTCGGGTCCCCGCGGTACCGTCGGACGTGGCCTTAGCTCCCCGCTGCAGCAGTCCTGTACTTTTAGCTGGACACGTTTTCGTGCGTGGCCTTCGTTGTTTTTCATCCTTCACCTACCGCCTCGCCTCCTACGAATTTCACCGCGTTTCTCATGAAAAAGGTCATTGAATCGATAAACTGTAACGCGGCGCGGCACAGAAACGCCTTAGCGATCAGCAGGTGCGCTTTGTTCCTGGGATATCTGGGTAAGAGATAAAAAAAAAAGGATTCGTACAAAAGCAGCGGAACAAAGCGAAATCGTTATTAACGAGGCACGTAGGTACGTTACCTTTTTATGAGAATTCTGATATCCATGGATTTTACATAAAAGACCATTTAAATGGAACGATCCGAGCAGACTGGAACGATCCGAGTCGGACTAATTTTATTCGCCACCCTGTATATACTCGGCACGTGAAATAGACAAGTGTCACTTGACACGAAAGATCTGTCAAAAATGTACACCCTCGAGAAGATCCAAGAGTTACCGACTAAAACAATTGATCCACCATATATACAATCGACAAACACTTGTATATCGACAATGTCTAATCGATTCGAAAAAAAAAAAATCTGACCAATGTCCTTTCGAGACCAAAAATTTCGAACAGGGCCAAAATCCACGTCCAAAAATTTACCACGCCTCTATATACGGTACCGAAATGATAACGAATCAGGAATAAAAAAATTAATCGAAAAAACAAAATTTCAAAAATCGATCACCGTCAGTATCGGCATCTTCCCAATTCCTCTGTATGTCATGAAATCACTGACAGCTGCCAGATGAAAGATGCCTGAAGGAAGCATGAGAAAAAAAAAACAACAACAACAAGGAATTCACGAACTTTCGTCATCGCGCTCGGGATTCCGGGCGAAAGTCGCCCGCGCAATTCAAGCGGCGTGATACCGGCTTTAGATAGCAAAGCGTTCTTTGCCGACGCTGCGTCACGGAAAAAAAAAAAGAAAGTTACGAACACTCGTCTAAGGAGAGCTACCGGCGTTGTAGTCTGACGAGAGACCGAGGCAACGACGTTATGCAACCGGTAACCCCCCCCCCTCCCCACCTCCCACCGTATCCGAAGCACTTCACCCTCTGTCCTTGTCTCACCTCCCTCTCACCTTTACAACTTCACCACCTCCGTCATCCATCTCGTCCTTCTTCATCCTCCACCTTGCAGACGGCTGTACTGAAATTCATTCTTATGGGTATACGTATACGTGTGTATAAATTTCCCCTCTGTCGCCCCTATCCAACGAGTGCCTCCCCACCACAAACAATCCCAACGCGCAGCTCGATGCATGCGCAGCATTTTCAAGTGTTTGTCAACTGTTTTTCCACGATTTTTGATCGCGTCGCGAAAATACCAATGAGCCTGCGCGACTATTGCATTATCGTCCCGACGTTATTTATTCCCGTATACGTGAGCGCCGACGTATGCGGCTTCTGCGTGCGCGCGCACCCGGGCCCTTGAGAAGTGAAAATCGCCTTCGGCATTCAGTCCCGAGTTGCCTCGGGGCTTTAATGGTCAGTGTCTTTTTTTTTTTTATTGTTGGTAGCCACTATCGGAGCGCCCAATAGAATTTTCAAGGATTTTCCAAACTATTGGTTTATATTATTCTTAGCGGAATGGAGATTTTACGCTTTTTTTTTTTTTCTTTTCTTTTCGTATATAAATTTTCGGATTGTACGTTGCTAGTGTTTTTCTTCGACCTCTGTCGATCCCAAGGAATTCATTTTCCTGCCGTTTGTCAGGGACACTAGGGAATAACTGTGGGAATGTACGTTTTACGGCTACCTTAGCCCCATTTTTCTCGAGCGAGCGAAGGTGCTGGCCTGCCTGGTTGCTGCAGCCGCTACCGAACGTGCCGGAGTCGCGTAGGAAGTAAAATTCGTCGAGTCTCGAACCTATATAAACTGTGCCTAAGGTGACGCACGAAAATGTCCCTAGGAAGAGATACTATGATGATTCTGAACTTTAACCTAACCTTAAATATTTTCAAAATTCATTTCATTCACATCGAATTTATCGCTCGGTCGTCTCGCCGCTACGATCCCACGATTCTCATGTCGAGATCGTTAACGACCAGGGAAAACCGATCGTTCGCACCCATATAGAAACGAATCGCGCGCCATTATTGCCTATACAACTATGCAGTAAGGTAGGTCGGGGACCGTTCTCCTTTTCCGCCTGTAACACTGTTACATAGATATAGCCTATGTAGTATACTATATATATATATATATCGTGTAATTTTATTGTACATAAACTAGTTTTCTATTTTTATACATTGAAAATGGCAATTTCAGTTTTTTTTTTCGAAAAACATACATTTTCTTACGTATTTCGCAAAACACCTAATATCCATCCTTGAGGCTGTCTCGTTTAACTTGTCTTCGACGCTGCTTGGAAATAAAAGAAAATCGAGGATTCATAGACTCTTTTCCGACTGTACAGAGACTCAAGGATTTCTTCTAGCGAGACCGGCTGTGATTCTTGGTTGAAAGTCTAGGATTCGTACCTGACTACATACTTGGAACCTAGCAGCCAGCGGCTGTTGCATAAGATCCTGACTTGGCTCGTTCACTCGCTCGCTCACGCATTCGCTCCTGCTTTCACATACGTGTAACGTATGCATCCACATACACGTATTAACTCAGTGATTAGTATCGCGGACGTTGTTGCGGTTAAGTCGTTATTTAACTGGCTTTAATCGATGATACCAGTTTCGTACTCTTTTGACAAAGCTCCCGTTACCGG
>JARQSV010000376.1:170560-203392 GCA_030142285.1 Calameuta idolon
CCGTCACGTTACCACCTACGTTTATTTCCCGCACGTAGATTCATTTTTGTTTTTTTTTTCCCCCCTTTTTATTTTCCGTTCATAGAAAATTGTCGGCTTTTGCTTTTAACGCTCGCGTCGTTTCCCGCCGCGACGCGTTCGCTTATTTTACATTCGTACGCCACACTATGACACATCTAGTCGCGCGCGGCGCGCATCTATACTTGCACACGGACTCTTTGAAATATAGATAGATGCAGGCAGGCATGCTGATGTTATGATAACGTGCAGCAGTGGTTCTCAATGCTGATAATAACAGTGTTCCCTCGGTCGGAATGGTTATCGGTTCGAATGTGAATGTTGACGGGGAAATTCAAAAAGAAGCAAGACTCGCGCGCTTTTTCCTCAAAGTTTTACGGGGGCTGGTAGAATAATCAAGGGGTATGAAATTTATTTACTTACAACGTTTTTCACGTTCCCTTATGCTTGTTTTTATAGCCTTTTTTTAAATTCGCGCCCTTTTCGATTCCTGCTACACTCGACCCCTGTCTGCACGATGCTCGCGGGAAGACTCTCGTTGGCTACTTTTTAATCCAGTTTTCTCAATACTGTGACGGCCTACCTACTTAGACGGTTCACAACCAGATAACGGTTGGTTAGTGAATTTTATTCTAACTAGAAAAATGTAACTAGGAACGTATATTGGTAAATTCGTAGGTATATATATATATGTGTGTGTGCGTGCGTGTTAATTATTTACATTTTATTTTACATAAATTCGTCATACATAACGCGCATTGTCTTTTTCATTGTCATACTGCGAGATTCTCGCTCTAGAGATATATATGGTGTTCTACGATTAAATATATATATATATATATTCTACGATTACTCTTTTTTTTCCATCTTCTTTTCCCCTCTTTCTTCCTTTCCTCGCCGTTATCGTCGCTCTCTTGTGCAACGGAGCGACGCGGGCTGCAGGTCGCTCTTGCCTGGCTGCGGTACACAACGACGTAAATCAAGGGAGCTTCGTCGCGAGAGCGACGAAACGCAACGAGCAATACATTCCGCCATACATACATATAACGTTATCATGAAAAGGCGCCACAACCCGGGCACCTCTCGTAAATTTTTCGTTTAATTTTCAAAATTCCAAATTTTTGTTTTCGAGCGCGCTAAAACTTTACACTGTCTTTGTTCTCTCTCTCTCGTTCAGCGCGAATCCGTATTTTACGTGCACACAAGCACTGCACGTTTGTCCCACAGGATCGATGTACGGAAATGAAAAATATTCTGTTTTACCGACGAGGCTGCTAGTTACGAATGGACGATATTTAGATTTCTTTTTTTTTTCCCCTAGACTAGGAAATTTTTTTCAAACGTAAAATACCCTACATCCTAATAACACGTGGGCGCGAGGGAGGGGGGAGGGGATATATCGGTATCCATCGTATGTGCTCTTTCTTACCCCTTTACGCAGTATGATTTATACACGATGCACGATAACAGACTAACTTGTCTATAGGCAAGCCCTGCTATAAGCAGTGGGAGGATTACATCATATTGAACAGCACGTTGTAGTAATCAATAAGCCGCGTTTTTTTCGCTTACGTCACTTCGCGCACGGCGATACACTCGGTTTAGCCTGCGACGAGTAGCCACGAGGAAATTCGTCGAATTTTATTAATGAGTGGGAATCTGGGAAATTACATGGGTCCTTGGCCGAGCACCTTGATACACACACTATTTTTCAAGTAATTACTCCGTCGGTACATGCGATTTCTCAATCATTTTTTTTACCGACCAATTATTTTCTTTTCTCTCTGTATGTTGCAGGTAAGACGAAAATTTTACACGCTCGCCATTTTGGATTTTACAAAGAGTCAAAAGCCAGTAAGTCCGTTCTCTCTCATCGTTGTCGATCGATCGGTAAATAACTTTTTTTTTTTTTTCAAAAATTAAACAATTCTTCGTCGAAGGAAAAACAGTCACGATAATTCTCCGAGGCAAAGTGGAATTCTAACCTCGCTAATTACAAACGTTAGGACTAATCTATTCGTAGGAAAGTAATGAGTTGTTTCTATATCTCAATGTAATATCGCCACGAGATGAAACAACGCGAGGAAACTTGGCAGCGACGAACATTCTCAATCGTCCGACGTCGATTTTCGATCTTCGCGTAGCGAAACTATGCTCGTTGCTCGGTACGCGCGAACCGTCGGTAAAACAGTTTAAATCGAGATACAAAAATTTCGGATAATTAATATTTTTTTTTTTTTCGATACAAAAATCTCCCCCACCCCCCTCCTCCTTCTCCCATCGATTATCGATTATTCCTCCTATCAGTCCGTATTTGTATTTCTATCGATTTCTTTTCTAACCCCAATCCATTAGTTAAGTACTTGGTTCGTTATATACCTGAAATGCCTGATTTCGGGCTCAATTCTATAACACGAACAAACGCAACGGTAAAACTGCATTCGCCGGTTGAGAGTCACTGACTAGGCAGCCTTGGCTGAAGTTGTCGAACCCGCGACCCAGTTACACTGACGCGCCAACATCAGTATCGGCGTCACCCACACTTCGCGAAGGTGCATGCACTGCGCGCCGATATACAGGCTTACCAACACACGCTCGGTTTCTTGCCAACCGGCCGATATACACGCGTTCTACGCACTCGTATGCCTATATATACATATATACATATATATATATATATTAACGCCTATAGAAAAGAGACGTGTGCGCGGACGTCGCACGTTTACGCACATAGAATGACGGCTACAGGGCCGAGAAGAGGCAGGGAAAATGCTGGCAAGTGCAATGCGGCTCGCGCGTTTCAAGAAAAAGGTGTGATTTTGGAATTTTGAAAAGAAAAAAATATTTCAAAAATCTCACGACGCAAGACGCCTCGAGACTAAGTTGTCTTGGCACGCTGTCGTGATTTAATAACGACGGTTGTCCGTATCGGCTCTTTAATCGGACTGTATTACGGGTCGCGTGCTTCTCTTTAATGTTTTTCTTTAATTTTTTTTTTCTTTCTTTCTTTTTTATAAGTATTCAAATCAGTGCCAGTCGCCGTTTACTATAGTTGTATTTTTTTTTTTTAATGCAATCGCGAACCACCGTACAGCTTCCCTTTCGATAGCCGCTAAACAGCGCGTAATTTGTATGGTGGTCGGCGGCATCGATGTGCCAATAAAATATGGGGTCAGCGTAGAAGACTCGGGTAAAAGAAAATTCTTCATAGACGCATAAAGGCTTCGCTTGGCATGCAGTCGGTAAGGAACGCGCGTTCGTGCATTGTAAAATTTCCCGTAGGCCAGCAGCTCCTATTAACCGTATGTAATAAGTACATCGGAGTCAAAGTAATTGCTCGTTATCGTAAAGCACACTGGATATATATATATATATATATAATAATAAATATATTTTCCATTCGTAACGGGGCGTTGGTATTCCTATGCGTAACGTCAACGCCTTAAAATCCCTTGGGGCTTGCACGCAATTTCGTGAAATAAGTATAAAATACTTTTGCGGCTGTCTATACTCAATTGGCTGCTGCCGCGCGATGCGATAAAACAATTAAACAATTAGTCAAGATCCTAAGAACGAAACATATACACGGTAACTTATGGAGATATTAATTGCTGCCTTTGTGAACGCACCTTTAAGGCATCGATATACTAGGATGTATATATATATATAACACGTGGTATTTCCATGCCAACAGATCCATACCGTAGCCGACTGCTGTATACCCTCTTACGCATCGTTATTACGTAAACGCAGTATGACAAAGAAAATATTGTTTAATCGACAGTGGACGTAATAAACGTGAGATATAATTTAATAGGCTGCAATATTTTGACGTTTAATCGAGCATTCGTTTTATTTACTTTCTTTCCATGTAAAATTATTATGGGACAAGGGATTTCGCGAACATGAGTATTTTAATAGAGTTTTAATTGTCCTAAGAGGCTGCGTTGACTTCTTGGTTGTGTACAGTAGTAACGGCGAGTACTGGGCCAGACACTGGTAACACTGTGGGTGTACCGTTTAAAATGTATTTTCAGTCTTGATGATAAACGAAGGAAATTTTTTGTATTATTTATACCGTTATGGTATATAAAATTATAAAAAAAAAAGAAGGTTAACCTTGTTCCTGTTCGACTGTAAAATTCGGCTTGTTGCAGTTCAGCGACCGTGCACGAGGCTGTCCTTCGCTGATAAAGTTACGACACTGCACGCTACGCTCCTTTCGCAATCACCCATTATGCTAGCGTTCGTAGCTGCTTGTCGGACGGCATGCTGACTAAACTAGTTTTGCCAACTGTCGATGAAATAAATAATACATAGATTTTTGGACGGGGGTGAATTTTGTATATTGGCGCGAGTGCATGTTGGCTTTGTGGGATTTGAGATTTTTAGGGAATTTCTGGTACTGGAATGACTGATAAGGGACGAGATAAATTTTGAGGCTTCGTTGACTATTGACAGTTTTGAGAGGGAAAACATTTTTTTTCCTGACTGTACTTTGTCAGTGAATTTTTTTAAATCGGTCTCGCTGCACCAGTAGTGATTTTGTGATAATTTTTTTTTTTGGCGGCATTTTTGAATCTTTTTAAAAACTTACGAAGGGGATGGTACGTACACGAGTGGATGATACTTGGTTATTACAAAAAGTTGGTTCATTGTCTTGTCACTCGACTCGCAGCATCCTTTATTATGCATGCTTACTTACATCGCAAAATACAAAGGATCCGCCCCCCCTTCTCAACTTTCTCTCTCTCTCTCTCTTGTAATTCAAAAGCATCAAAAACACTGAAGTTCCAACTACTTAACGTAATGAGTCAGTAAGGCGGCCATTATCGTCATCATAGTCATTGGCATAAGCTGTTTCGAAGCACGGATAACTGTACGCTAGAGTTCCACGCATCCGGAGTCTCATCTCTTGGTCATCTGACAAGTCTGGGACGTCATCCAGACCGATCTAGATTTTATGTATACTTATCATCTATACATATATATATATATGTGGGTCATACATATATATATATAATATATCTAGATTAATCCACCGCAAAGAAACTTCTCGAAAGGTAATTCCGTCCAAAACAATTCCGCTCGTGTCATGACTGCGTAATGCGCATGCGCACACAGATACAGGCACAAATCACGAATGACTTTTATACGTACGAGTCGCCACGCAATTGCGTCCGGCGGACAGACGATGGCGTCGATGCGGGCGTGCTTTCTAAATTTCACCACACATGATTTGGCATTCGGAAACCAATCTCCGTATGCGGATGTCAAACTGTTGGACGATCCGGGAACTTGTAATCCAGGAAGCCGATGCGTAACGAGGTATCTCTCGGTTCGTGAAAATGAGGTTAATTTTTTTTTTATTAAAAAAAAATTACACGATTAATGTAGCGAGGAGATGGGAGTCCGGTGATAAATTAAAAAAAAATTAATATAATAAATAATTTTTAAAAATATACTGCGTTAGGATAGACGCAAGGTGTTTTATTTACAAAATTTTTTTTTTTTTCACATCGGACAATTTTTCTTCTTTCAGGGTTTCCACCCTTAAGGCGTACTTGGCGCTTTTTCGTAAATTCGATTTCAGCTTCAGCAACCTGGCAAAGGGGGTTGCGGATTTGCAAATGACGTATAAAGGCGGATGCTAAAGCGCGAGGCAGGTAAACTCGTGCGTTACTGGAAACAAGGTGCGCCATGCTGATTTCGAAATTTTTTTTGTGATTTCACCGTCTGTTTACGCGAGCTCGACGCTTATTCACGAGGTGGACCGAAAAGCTTTTCGATGAGCTGTAAAAGAGTACGCGAGCGCGAAAAGGTGGGAAGATGAATGTGAAAGGGAGTAAAAAAAAAAGTTTGAAAAATATTCGCGTCACAATATACCGTTGAAAAAGATTACGCTATTGGGCAATACGAAAAAGACGCTCGCGAGACAAAGAGACTCTGATTGCGTGATTACGCCGTAATTGCGTTACGAATTCCATTGGATCATATGAGATTTCCCATGCGATTGCGTAACGTTACGTTTGCTCGTTACCGAGATATATATATATATATATATATGTATTTAATATGTCATTTTTCAAACTCTTTACCAGCACGATATAAACGCCATTTGCAATTTCGTATTGTTTAAGTATGTGTGCGCGCGCATCTCTCCCACCTTTATACTCGACGACAAAATTAAATTGCCGATGCAACCGTTACGGGTAATATAATTTTTAATGGCAGTTTCATCAAACACGCTACGATACAGCCGACTGCCGTAACCTAACCTATACGACGATATCTGTATGTTCCGTGCATTTACGTGTCTTCGGATTTACGAGCAATCAACCGTTACGACAGAGACCCCCCAAGATACTGGGTATGGAAATTCGCGAGACTCCATTGCCGACTGTACCCGTGTCCTACAATCACGTTAATCCAATCCTGCCGAAACTTTATGTAAACCCGCTGCGCGTATACGTGACATTATACGGTAGAAATCAACGAAACGAATTATTACGTAACAGACAGGTAGGTGTACGTAGAAGCCAGAAGTGATCCTCGCGTAGTTTTGAATTTGAAACGACAATAGAAAATAAATATGTTACCGTGAACGTAAAGGATAAACCAAATAAAATCGCGGCATCCTGTCGAAATATTCACGGTACGACGCGCTCTGACGGCGGATCGCAAGTGGCGCGGTGCGATGTGGGTCAGTCATGAGGCGCCCGCGCCGTACGGGAATGCACGAGGATCGGCGTAAACTCCCGAGCGGCAATCACGTTGAGCATCTGGGTCAGCGGCGTACCGGCGCATGCGCAGATGTCTCGGTCGTTCACCGTCGAAGTTACTAACCTTCCGTCGGCAGCGCCAGCTTCGTATTGACCGCCGGAAAAACGTTGGCTTTTCACGCGAAGCTTCGAGCTTGCACCTTGCGTCCACGTTTACTTGGGCTCCATTATATCGTGGAATTCGTACCGACAGGCTCTATACGATGAAAGCTTCAAACGGGAACGTAACGGAGGAGGAAGCTTGGCAGTAGGCGTCACCGTAACGTATCCCTATTCAATTTCGAAAAACCGTTGCGATTGAAAATCTTCTTTAAATGCCTTGAAATATTTCAATATCTCTATGTGTAAATGGTACGTTGAGATTTTCTCATATGGGATCTCTGACTGTGCTTTTGTATTTATCTATTAATATACGTATCCAATGTGACCTGTGCTTTGTCGCTGCCACACGGATTTGCTATAACCTCTAAACGACGTTTGCCGAGTAACGGCCCTTAATACTCAAATGTATCGTCAGAGATATCTAACCGTGGAAGATTGAATGAGATCGAAACCAGGCGGAAGGCATACAGTCGGCTCACTTAGGATTCAAGCTATTCGCGTACCGCGGCCCAAATTCAAAAATCTTTTCGGATTCCTAACGAGCTTGGCATCGAGCAGGACGATCGTTTGTACCTGGTGCCGTGATACGATGTCGCAACAGTTGCCACACAGTTTCGCTTAAGGAAACTGTAACGGTCATTCTTGTCTAGAGTGGTCGGGCTCATTTGAGTTGCACACGGCATACCTGGGGTTGTTTGCATTTCGAATTACGTGGGGGGTCGGAGTTCTTGTGCAATTTTTATCGCTCCTGCCGTACAGCCAAAGAAAAACGTACCGAGACGCCACACGGTCTTTCTTCCTTACCTTCCTAGGTAACAAGTGGCGCCACTGACGGTTAGCGGATACATTCTTAACTATCCTAACCCATACTTTTTTCAACATCATTACTACCGTGCTGTTCGCAAATACTGATGTATGAACAAGTGAAAATAAATAATTTTTTGTTTTTCCTCGATTTCTCAAGAACGTAACAGGGTAGGCATATTTCTCGTTCGGCATTGTCACCTCTTTGTGAAAAATCGTCGTTCGCTTAAAAAGTAGCGTACTGACATTCGCATGTACATATTTATATATAATCTGAATATGTATGGATAAATCCAACACCAACACGTTCGACTTTACAGCTCCGTGAACTCACCTATGTGGCACTGGCTATTTTCCAGTCTGACCCACATTCGCACTGCGATTCACAACACTCCCCCATCCGTTCGTTCTGCAAGATTTAAGAGGGAGCAATGGGCGATATCTATTCTAGCTGGATTTACCGAGTGCAATTCGTGCGTTCGCCCAAGCTCGGCGTCTTTGCGTCAGTTCCTCGCGCGCGAGTAAATTCTTCCCCAAGGATATCCCCGAGGAAGTTTAGAGATAAGGACGAAGGCAAATCCCGCTGTATATAGTTAATGCCAGTCTGCAAGAACCGTCCCCTCTTATCTTGTTAATTTGAAATTGGCGCCAAACTCTCTCAACGACCACGTGACTGGAATTTCTACGCTTTGCATATTTCCTTTCGGTCCACTTGGGGAGATTCTTGCACAACCCTCTTTTACCAGTCTGCCCCAAGTTTTTATTGTCTATGCGCGTTCACCTGGATACCATTGAAACTGATACTCCAGTGGGGGCGAGGCGGACATTTAATTTTCCGGAAACTAAATCCTCCCATCGGGAACTTCTCAGGGTGTAGGTTTAACAGCTTCGATTTTCACTCACGACCATGCTGCACCCTGTGGACACTCTGACTTGGGTTAAATTATTATTTATTATGGCAATCAGTACACCATTTATCTCAGCTGCATCGTTACGCAATTCTAATTACGCGTACGAACTCGTAAATAATTTTGTCAGATTTTTATACACACTGCAGAACTACATATCGTACTACGAGATACTGCCTAAGAACTTTCCTGGCTTCCTCAATATATATACCTAGGGATACTAAAGACATACAGAGACCAAGAAAATAAATACAGACAACTCCAGCAGCCCTATTATCAAATTCCACCCTTAGCTCGTTACGTATTTCCATTTTACTCGCGAAGCTGCGTTAGGGTCTGTGTTATCGTATATTACCAAGAGCGATGACCATTGGCTAGGGTTAGCGTAAGGGTGCAATTGACAAAAAGCAAAAAAAAAAACCACTACCTTTAAACAGCATCTAATTTCTCTAATATATTTTCTATCCTCAAAACGAATATTATCACGGTATATATCCGTAATCATTAAAAGTTACTCGCTATCGAAATAAAAGCACGTCTCCTCTCGCACCCATCCGCAACCTTCGGCGTCTCACAGCCGAATGGCAGCTTCTCCTTCGTGAGACTCGTCAAAGTTCAGACCGAGGTTTAGTACGATTTCGCACAGATGGCGGGCGCGTAGCTACGTTCATAAGCGTATAACGCTTTCCTCGTGGGACGTCTGAGACTCCATGGAGGACGTAATGGCGGACATAGGTGTTAACGTAGAACGGGTCTACGTGCATAAATATTCGTGTAATATCCGCAAGCTATCTAGTGACATCGCCTTTTCTGTGGGACTGCGCAAAATCGTAGGCATAAATCGTGCCGATTGCATTAGAACGACAGGGACGATATCTATAGCGACTACGTATATCAACGTAACGTCTCCGCAGCAGCGGATAAAACAAATGGTCGTAAAGGATAAGCCAAAAATTACATCGGTATCCGATCGGGTCGTGTTATCGTCGTGCAGTGTCCCATTCGAGTGACGATTTAAATTTTTATCCGCGTAGAGCGTCCGCGTGCAGTGACAATAATTACAGGACGTCGCGACGTCTCTTTTTTATTTATTTATTTTTTATTTTTTTTTCAATCAATCGTTCCGCTCCAGTCACTCTTTTTCGCCGTTCGGCCGATCAATCGGGACAAGGATATTACGCGTGTCCCAAGGATACTACCGACGATATCTTTAGAATGGGAGAGTTTGTTTACCAACATAGAAACGAGCGTCGGTCGCACCGAACGACGCCGGGCGTCTCTCTCGCGCGCGTTACATACTCGACGACTCTCCCGGTTCGATGATTTATACGCGCTATTGCATTTGATTATGCGAATTTTTTTCGCGAGCAATCATTTACAAGTAAACCAGTCATCCGTAATAGTAACCTGTGACTCAGAAGTGGATGCACTCGTTTCGTTATGGCTTTTACGGTGTAGCAGATCGAAGTGTATTGGCATTTTTCGTATCGACCTTATTAAAATATACTTTACTGTTACATGACGTATCGTTCATACACCGTAATAGGAATAACGTGTCTGGTTTTATAATCAGATATTTTTTTTTTTTTTCCTAGTCACCCGTTAAATTTTTAACGCCCATCTTGATTGGCTTTATACGTACCTGTGTAACTTCTGCTAATGGACTCGGCAGATATATCGGTAGGTGTCGCGTGAGATAATTTTTTCAATAATATTTTTTCAATCTACAATTCTTAGTCGACAATGGATATTTTAACTATCTGGGGAATATCCCTAGGGTCACCATAGTTACTTTAACTCTGAATACACCAGGATACTCGGCTGCACAATTATTTATTTCTTCTGGTATTTATAGAGTGTTACGTCCTGCAGGTTGGCAACCTCGTGGCCGGTTATGCAACATGCGAGAAGCTGGCTGAGAAGGTGCGGACGGTGTTGAAGGAGAGGGAGAGAGAGAAAATAAAAGATATATTAAGATAAGAAAGAAAAAAGAGAAAGAATGAAAAATTAAATATAAAATAAAAAAATTTCTATATATGTATATATTTATTTTTTGAGTATGTAGAAAATTGATATGTCAATCATTTTAAGTATCTTTACCGCAACTATCATGGGTCACGTGCTATACTCGGAATGCAGTTACTAATGGTCGGTCGAAAGTTACGAGTAAAGTTTTCCGTTTCCATGTAGTCAACGTAAAAGAGGAAGCACGAATTGGATGTAGCTGGGAGCCATGTGCAATTATCCGATTCGCATGTACTCACGGAAATGGCGATGCTTGCGAATAGTTATAGGGCCTGGCTATTAGCGCGAGAACTTACGGAGCCGTGCAATAAACGGAAATTATTATTCGTCGGGAAGTTGCGCCTAGTGGAAATGAAGGACGCAAATTGGTATCGGACGCGGGGCGTCGAGACGCTCTGTGTTTAGTTTGAGATCAACGTCGTTATCGGTAAATAACATAAACGTTATCAATAGTATCGTTGCTCTGTAACAGAGATGGAAATATTGCGAGCGCTCATTTTATTGTATATCTATGTATATGCAATTGCGTAATACAGATGGACCAATCAATGCACGATAAGAGTATCGATGAAAATCAGCCAGGAAATATCGGCTATGAAAATTTAACGGTTACTAACCGATTACTATGCTTCTGTGTATGTGTGTGTATATATATATATATATGAAATAGGTATACTTCGATCGATTAATCAATTTCCAATTATTCTATTTGCCGCATAATCACGTTCCCTTCCGTGTAATCGGTTGAGCCTCGCGACGCCATCGTGTCCGGAAGTCGCGGATTTTCTAGCCACTTCCTGTTTCTTGACGAAGTGAGAAATCGGCGAAATTCGAATTTCACGTACAGTTTAATTCGGCGGGCGTAAGTACGTCGACTCGTAGTCGCGGAAAGCATCGACTCAGAGTAAATAACATATTTCGCGTGAAAATAAAAGGTTATAAATTTTTCAAAAAAGAAGAAAAAAATGTGACGCAAGAATTCAATATGAAATTGTCATTGCGTCTGTCTCTCTTTTCGATCCATCACACGTATATATATATATATACGTTACGTAGAAGCATGTAAATCCATATACCCGTGTGTACTTCCGCGAGAAGGAAGCTGCTGCCGTATCGCGAGAAACAGCGTAAAACGGCTATTTTAGTTCCAGCGGCAATACGAGATTCGTTTAACGATCTCGCGTGAAACGTGTCGCCGTTCAAAGTGCATCGCGAGCAACGTAAAACGAGGGGAAGTCGCATCGTCGTAGATGCGCGTGTCACTGCGCCACACACTTACCCGTCTTTATCGATAGCATTGTTTGCATACGACGCCGCAGGCGTCCTATCCTCCATCATTCCTCAGGACGCCTTTCCACCACCGTCCATTAATCCTCCTCCGCTCCGCCGTCCCTCCACCATACCACATACTCCACCACGAACAATTCCGTTTCTCGATCCCGCCGAACAGACAGGCACGTGCGTCGTCCTGCTTCGCGACGCAGGCGCTGGGCGTCGCCCTTGTGAACGCGCCACAAGTCTCGGCGTCAATCCCGTGTAGCCATCATGCACAGCCACAACCTCAATGCATAAGCCCCGTAGCCAAGTAAGCAACGAGAGAGAGAGAGAGAGAGAGAGGGAAACGGTTGGAGAAATTTTTCGAATTAACGTCAACTGCCAGAAAGAGGTAATTCAAATTTCACTCGTACAACAACAAAGGCTTCCGACGTTGCGAGGCAAAACTCTAAAAACCAGTAGAGGAATCTAATGCCTGCTGGACTTTCGAGTGCGATACGTCGGAAAGCGCGCGTACGTACTTCGCGAAGGTTCGGACAAGCTCGGACACGCTCGTGCACCTTGTCCGCATGGTGGGGGACGCGATAGCTTCTACTTCTGGTGGGGATAGGCACTCGGCCATCATCGGCGGAGGCGCACAGTTCAGTGACCTGCTACAGTGCGGTCGTGTGGTGGGGGTTCTGACATATTGTGAGATGCCAGGCTGCTCCGCTGGTCCCCGAAAACCTCTCTCGGTTCACCAAACCCCAAAAAATTCATGCTTCTCGAGGCTTTCCACGCGTTTTTCCGGGGCGCCCGTCGTATCGGCAGCCGGTTACCCACTCGGGGGGACCGACGTGCAGTCCCCGCTCGTTTTATCCGTCGCGGGTGTACCTGTACGTCTTGAGATCAATTCCCGAATTCTTCGGCGAGGAACTCGTGTCCGTGGTGTGTGCCGTGAGAAGTTCGTCGTCTCTACGTCGTATCTTGTTCCCTGGTTTAGGGCGTCTCGGTGCCGAGTACGTTTTATCGAAGTGGACAGACGCCCGGTGTAACGTGCAAGTGTCTCCTCGCTCGTGATTCCCTCAACCCCTGTTGCTATCGTCATCAGCGTCATCTCTGTGGCATCTTCGTGAACCTAGTGCACCGTGGATGGAATAGTTATCATGAAATAGTACAAGGTGATCGCATCAGTGCGCATGTACGCGCATGCATGCACGTGTCGGTTTTAATTTCACCGAAACAAAGTGCGTCTGTTACGGGAACCGTGCAGGGATGTGTCCTGGTGAAACGTCATTTTGAAGTTACGTGACCTTTAAGAGGATTCGGAAACGAAAAAAGTTATCGATGGCTTGTTACTAACGGCGACAACGCCTAATTCCGTTATTCGCTGAAAACTTCTTTCGGACGCTCGACCGGGAGTCTCTTTTCTCTGTATCACCTCCACGGAGACGACCCGCCCTGGATCCGGCCTCGGCCTACTCCACGCAACACGAGGAATCCCTTGTAAAAATACTCCACGTCGCACTTTGTCAATGCGAGCTCGTGCTCGAGTGTGCGTCTTGTTTTCTGACACTTTGAGGAAAATGACGAAATATCATTTAGAGTGAGAGTGAGAGAGAGAGAGGAGGATCTACGGAGCTTCGATACGTCCAGAGTGATTTTTGTGCTTCTTTGATCCTTAAAATTTATCGTCGACGTTCTCGTCGCTGCCTACTTAAGAAAAGTGGAAGTATACATTCGTTTCCGTCACGATATTTATACGTCCTCCTTACATTATATTTCGCAAAGTCGATACTTTGATCCAGGACTTCTGGTAGAAATATGAGCATTTTTTTTTCTCTGTAATTTTTCGGTTACGTGAATTCAATAGGATTTTTTTTTCATTTTTTTTTTAATAGGAATAGATCGTTGAATGGATCCTTTGTTTGCTTATCGCAAACAATATATTTTGAGTTTGTAAGGGCCAGACAATATTATTGACGTTTACGGTTGATCTATTGATTCCTTTTGTTCTTGCACATACAGAACACCCATTTGTGTTTTATGTGGATACGGTTACTGTGAATATTTCTTAAGGAATAGTTGATGGGATATTTTTGACTGTATTTACAGAATTATTATTATTATTTTTTTCATTTATAACAACATATAGATATATATATTGTACGTTAACGTTCACACGTGTCGTTACGGGAGGATATAGAAATATTTTCGTGATACCTTTATGCTTGACGGTCTTGATGATTATTAATCGTCTTTTAATCTAAGATATTATACGAGTCGAGAGAAAAGTAAGCCGATAACCTAAAATTCCAAAAGAATTTCGACGGATTTAAATCACGAAGTGCACAGCCGTTAACAAGATAATTAACGAAGGAGAGGAGCTAAGGAAAGGAAAGAAAAAAAAAAAGCAAGTAGAAGTTCTGGTGTCCGTTGTATCATAACAGTTTACACGTACGAAGACACATCTCACGTAATACCTATGATTTCGACAAAACACACGTATTAGGTAATACAGTCTTATAAATAAAATTTTTTTTTTCCACAACTCGCGCATACCCATTAAAAAAGTATTAAGGCAACATTACGAAAATTAATGAACAAAAGTTTTCTCGTGTTAAACGCACCACGTGACATACGTGAACCGTTTTGGATTAGAATATTAAAAAATTTTGATTTTCAAAGTCGTTTGAAATTACGAGAAAGTCAAACTTCCATTGCCAGTACCAAGCGGCAGGACTGACTGGAGCATTCGAAATAAAAATTGACCGAAAGAAGTATTCGATATAATTTTGAAAAAAAAAAAAATTGCCCTCTCGCTTTTGTATTCACATATTTGTATTTTGAAAATTTTCTCCGCAGCTGCACTGCTCCGTGACGCGTTACACGTTAAAGATGCAAGCGTGTTAGGTGACTGTACTCTGGGTTCATCGTTCTCGGTTATGTAATGTTTGACTATATGGTGCAAGCGCCTCGACGCTACCCGCGGCGCTAGTGTCCCACAACACACGATACTCACGACAAAGCGTCTTTGGCTTCGGTACGGAGGAAACTGAAAATTCGAAAAAAAAATTCCATTTATTTTTTTTTCTCGCGTCGAACAATCCCAAATCACAAATCCTATACGGCGTCAAGTCTTACGAAGACTTTTTCAAAAATCGCGTAATAACGCCGAAAAAAAAATATTTCTCTCAGAAAAGTAAGGTCGCAATATCTGACTGACGTTCTTGACGCTATATACCAGCTAGAGTCCCCGGACTATAATGTTTAACAATAGACCCAAGAGCTTCTTGGTGTATACGTTCATTTAACAATGCATCGTCAACCACGGACAATACCACGCCTATTCCTGCAGTAGGTACCTCAAGGAGTCGCCATCTTTCTTTTATCTCATAGGAATCTCAATATTGTTTTTTTTTTAATCTCTATGCATTTCTCGAGAACACTTATAAACACAGGTACCGTCTACCGGGTGTTCTTATCGTAACGAGTGAGAAATACGAAGTTTTTGAAATTTGTTAAATCAAGTTTTGAATTTGTATATATCTTTTTTTTCTTCAAATTTTTCTTTCTGGTTACTTTACTCGTAAACAAAATCTTTAGGGTGCGTTTACATGTCGTCCGCTAACTTTTCGTATTCCCCTTTGCAATTCTAAGGGCCAAAGACGATATTTCATTCTTAACGGAATCTCCATCTTTTTTGAAATTCCCTATCGTATCTCCCGGATGTGGCCTAGTCGTTTTCCGTATTCCACATGAATTCATGATCATTCACGTATATTCGAGTAACCTCAAGTAACCGTAAAAGTTTAATCGACCGGATGAGCGTAAAGTTTTCACATATAACAGCATGTACGTCTCTTTGACTATATTTTCAAAATCGCAGACTCCGACGAACTGAATAACTTGAAGCAAAAAAAAAAGTAACAAACGAGATTAGCAATAAAAAAAATTTTTTTTTTCCAAAATTTGCCATTCCTAACAATACGGAACAATATATTGCTCTTGTCGTTTGTCAATATTTTTTTCACAGATTAATCCCGATATCCGCGATAAGGAGTGACCGATCCGTCTGAAAATTTGCAATATAACTTTCGCTTTATTCTTGCACCGTGTCGAGAAATTTTTTCGTCGCTTCTTTCTTCTTTCCGTCAGTGTACATTTTTTGACTCGAACTCTCGCTGCGACGAGTGCGGCTATTGTCGTCGAAAGGAAGAGAACAAAATTTTCGAAAATCGAGCGGGTCAAAGTGAACGAAATCGTGCGAGCACGGAACTTTGAATGGCCTAATATGCCGTATGACGTAAATCACAGGATAAAACATTGGTGCCAAGGAGATGATATCGTGATAGTACGTAAATGGAGGGAAATCTGTCAGTGTTCGGTGGGCCTACTTGGGGCGCAGATAGCACCAGCCCTCAGCCGCCGGAAGCGAGAACAGGATCGTCAAATCAAACCGGAAGTCCCAGCAACACCATTCTGGATGATCGTCGAGTGCAAGCCAATTCCATACGAGGTAGAAACAAAAAATGAAGAACAATCAGCCGCTGTTGAAAGAAAAAAAAAAAAAAAATATGAAAAACAGCAATCATGCCATTTTTAATTAATTCAAAAATTCTCACCTCCTCTTCAAGTCTTATGTAACAATTAAAAAAAAATCTCATAACATGAACCCTCATATGGTTCACGCGTCACTCTCGTAACTGATGCACGTACATATGTATATATATATATATCCCTTTTGTTAATGTGACGTACCACTTCGTGCGGTCTGATTTTACATAAATAACACGCAAGGTGCGTTCATAACGTAATCTAAATCCATATGAAGACGATACCCCAAAGTATTATCTGAAAATACGCGTTACGTTTCTCTCACAAGCATCGATAAGGGGCAAATTCGATGAGATAACATTCGCGGTTTGACGTCGGCTTGTGAATTCGACAACTACGGGTGTTTGAAAAAAAATTTATTTTTTTTTCGACGCATTTATTGTAGTCCTTGTGTATCACATCTTTATGTTTGTATGTAGCATCTTTGTGAACGCACATTGTGACGTCGGATTCCGTCGGATCTTATGAGAACTTTGGTAACGGGTTTTTCGAACACCTTCCTGCTTCGCCTACTGCGCTTCCCTACTCCGTCCATTTGCATTGCCACGATAAGAGTCACGTGTAATAGCATCCAATTGCTGATTACGCGTACGTATGAAATGTCGATGTTCATTGGTTCCGCGAAAAGATTATAATTGACGCATGGGAAGCGACCTGTCGCACTGGACTCGCCGGCATTTCAGGGCTCGGCAGCATTATCGTAGCAGAAGACTTTTACATGGAGAATTCATGTACAGGGTGGCCCTTTAAGACGGTTTGGGATAAATTAGATACCTTCGTATGAGATCATTGACACGTGCCGTTATACTGGCTATCGAATGAGAATGGACTTTTTATTGGTGACTTTGACTCTGTCGGTAATGCAGAGAGCGATGTGATGTATTTTCGATATTCAATTACAATTGATTGTCGATTACAGTTTATACGGTGGATCATGAGATTTTCATTGTTCGATCTGTTTATATCATCGATATGTGTTTACGGCAAACTTACCAGACTGAAGTTGGGCGCGATTCCAACGATTTTATTAATCGGGGCGACTTCTTAACTTTATTTAAACATATGAAAGATTGCGACGCTCCTGATTTTAATAATGTGATTTTTCGTGATATCGCACTGCTCTGATTCATGAAAACAGCCGATTGTGACCAATTTCAGCTGGTGCGTTTCCCCTGAAGAATTCTATGTGTATATATATATACATATACGTATATAGATATATGTGTGTGTGTGTACCTATTATCGTACCTTCGTTAATCCAACGAAATTTTTTTTCTCACTTTCATTACAGCCCAGATCGAGATAATCCCGTGCAAAGTTTGCGGCGACAAGAGCAGCGGCGTCCATTACGGCGTGATAACCTGCGAGGGATGCAAAGGATTCTTCAGGAGGTCCCAGTCGTCCGTTGTGAACTACCAATGTCCGCGAAACAAGAATTGCGTGGTCGATCGCGTAAACAGAAACCGATGTCAGTACTGTCGGCTGCAAAAGTGCCTACGACTCGGCATGTCCAGAGATGGTGAGTTTTTGAAAAAAGAAAAAAATTTTTTTACCCCAACCGAGGTACACGATCAGCCTTATCGACGCGGTGAACCAAATGGTTATCACGGGACTGTATGGTTGAGCACCGCTGACGTCACGTTTTTCGCCGCGAGACTGAGAACCCCTGCGCAGACTATGGCTGCAAAGGGCGAGAGCGAAAGATTCTGGCGGTCTTTCGCAGTCCAGTAATGGACCTCACATGAATTGAACTCATAAAGCGTGGTGACCCCGGTACAAATTGACGTGTGTTGGTGTAAGATAAATCACGTGTGTGGTCGACGTTCGCTTTCCGAGAAACTCATTGGCTACGAAATTCGTGGAAACGTTCGAAAAGAGAAAGGGGAAGGGAAAAAAGAGAAAGAGAAAAAAAAAGAAGAAAAAAAGAAACATATTATAGAAAAATTCTTAACGCGTCGCTGTATACTTGTGTTGAATTGACACTGTGTATATTAATATATATATATATATATATATACTTAGAGTGGGAATATATATATATATATATATAGCGAGGCTAAGACACGTTTAGTCCCAAACTAACATTCGCGCGATTAAATCCGCAATTGTGAATAATCGTCTTTTTTTTTTTAATCCTCGATTTCTTCCGATTTTTATATCACGATGCGTATGACGTCATTGGGGAACAAAATATTTCTTTCGGTCTCGCCAACGTGACCAAGCTCTTTTCACCTTGTTTAACGTGCCGAGTGCAAAGACACAGTCTATTTATCAAAGAATAATACCAGATAATGATAATCTATAGTTTCGGCGCGATTCTTCACGTTGCTGACCGATCGCAAATATTTAAACGTTCGCGCGCTGGCCGACGAGCGACGATTAAAATGATTCCGGGACGATATGACTTGACGTCGTCGATGCGGGTTATTGAACTGACGTTGCACTTGGTACGGATGAGGATTGACGAATTTCGCGAAGGTAGCATCCTCCGTGTTTTATTTTATGTCCGATAAATAATTTTTTTTAATGATCGATACTAAGACACAATTATCGGGACAAATTAAATCGGAGGCTGCGACGTTTATTGTTACGCGTTCTTAAAAATTCGATTCTGTCGTTGTTCTCACGCATAGGGATTTTGGGCGGTTTGGTGCCGTGAAATTAGCTGTTTCTTCATCTGCCTGAAAATTCACGTTAAATAAATCTCTGACAGTCGCTCGGGCTAAGTCGACTTGTTGTCTTGTCTTACGAAACAAGCGGACGATTACTCGATGCACGCGAGGTTTTTTTTTCTTTTTTATCAGATATTTCGAGGCAGACGCGATATCCGAAATTAAATAATATAAAGGCGAACTCTCACTCGGCGATGAGTAAAATCGTCGTGCGCGATTATCGCCGAAATATTTAACGTCGTTCGGAAACTTATTGACGTGCACACGTGGATCGTCGAGCATCTACGGGACTGATAGCGAATGCCGGTTACGAACGACGTAAAGCTTCGTTCACACGTGAATCGCGGAGTGGTAGGTACTCGGTTTCTTTTTAAATGCAATATTTGAAAAAAAGGTATTTTATTTTACCTAATTTTGTAAATTCTTGTACCGCAATGTACGTTTTCATATTTGCGAAAACTATGGGAATTAAGGCGAATTAATGGATCCTTTAAGGTCAATGGGAAATTGAGTTTTCGACTTTGTCGAAAAGCGACTCTCCAACTTTTTTGGCAACTTGTATTGGCCTATCTTGTTTCTTGCGCTACAGATTACAAGTCAATTATTTATTATTGTATTTTCTTCTCGTATATTTCATGGCTCTCGTGGGAGCTTAGAAGACACAAATTCTGTTCTGGGCCTTGATAAGGCCCTGTCAAAAAATTGTCACTGTAAAGGTGAAAATTGTCACTTGATATCCAGACGATCAGCCTAATTCGGAAACAGATAAGTTTTCATAGTTGAAAATCCTGATGCGGTTTAGTGATTTAACGAATTTTAGCACCTGATGCCTAATACTAGCCAGGTCTTCGTTATTGGGGATGCCTAGATTAGATTCGGCCAGAGTCTCTTTGTCATCGAGGAAACGAATAGAAAATTTCTATGAGTGTATACCATCTACGATACTTACATTATTTACACCATGTACATTTATCTTTTTATTTACATAGTTGTTTAAACGTTTCCTTTGTACCGTAAACATATTTTTGGTACTATTTGCAGTATTCATATTTTATAGTTCATTATAGTCAGTATCGTGGAGTGGATCTAATGTGAAATTTGATCTGGAGATTTTTTTGGATTTTGAAAAAAAAAATTTTATTTTATCATTTACACTATTTACATTTTATACCGAACCATAGTGGGCATATAAGTGGGGATTCTTAGAAACTAATCCAAAATATTTTTTAGTTACTTTTAACTATGTTTTTACAAGTTCCCACCGCCCTCAATGCTTATCAATGTTTCATCGAATTGCTTTCGTGGTTGTCAATTTTACTGACCATCGCCTTTTGTATGTGCGCACAAGATTTACATTGCGGTTGTATGAAACGGTTCTTGGTTTCATTAATAGGTCGTCATATTCCTTTCATCGTCACATACATTTTTCATAGCCTGAGTAATCACCAACCGCGTGTCTTCATTTTCCTCCACGATAACCGATCAATCGAGCTACGACATGCGATTGACCAGCCACAATAATATTTAACGGAAGACTCTTCGATTGGATCGTTTCATAGGGAAAATTAATTTCTTTAATCAAATTGGAACATTACGTAGTTACGTTTGCAGCTTCCTTACAGAAAAACGATCGACTTCGAATTGACCTTAAAGAATGTAAATCGCATTCATCTCGATGGTTTTTGCATATATTACAAAAATTTCGTACAATAATATATTTTTTTGGAAATTTCGGATTTCGTAAAAAAAACTGGGCTAGTGACATTTTTTTTATTTTTCCATTTTCTCGAAAGCCATTAGACACGTGGAGATGACTCTTACGCTACCGATAAGCACAAACGCAGTCCTTACGTAGGAACAAGATTCAAGTGGAATTGCACAAATTTTTATTCTGCAAAGAATCCGGGGCTGACTTCACGCACTGACGAAGTAACGCGTAAGAGGCCAGTGACGACGGTGCACGAGTTTCAAAGCCGAACATGATGATTGATAGATGATTAGAAAAAAACAAGATGACGTCATCGGAATCCGATAACGATATTTTCTTTTTTATCTATCTGTATATTCACCTGCACGGGATAAATCTTACGAAATAGCTCACAGGTTATGTTCTATCTCTACGGCACATTGAAAATATTTTCGAATCCGTGCTGCCGCTTATATACGTAAGTCACATTAGTCGTGGCACGCGTACTACTTGGGGTGCATGACCCCTTATCGGAATCGACTTCTCCTACGACTCCCACCCTTCGCTGGCTTATCAAACTCTGTTACGATCGCTCGCGCGTTTTTAGTGCCTTTGCGCTTGTACGCGAACGCGACCGCGTTATACGTACAGGCTACGGGACCTTTCGTACGGCTATTGTTCAGAACTTGAAAGAAGGCAAATCGTTCGCGGACAATGCGAAATTATTATTGGGGTAAAAAATTGATTTTTCGTCACGAAAAACATTTTTTTCCTATGTCGATCGCACACGGATGTTATTTTTATTATTTTTCCAGACGTTCGATTCGGGATATTTTCGTATTTCCTGCCATCGTTCGAAGTATTGGAAATTGCGTAATGACTTAATAATTTTCAATAACGTCGATCTTTCATTTACGATCTTTAAAAAAGAACGCCGTTCGCGGAGGGACTTCTTCTCGCGGCCTATATTTTTCCCCTACGTCACAATGTATTCGCGTAACGGGACTTCTTTTTTTTTATATGTCAATGCACGCCCGTATGTCACACGGCCATTACGTTTTCGTATAACAGTTACACGACGTATACAGTGCCGTATAGTCGTAACGATAAAACGAATATCACATGCAATAAATATAACATTGCTAAATATAGAAAACGTGTGTTTTCATTTGTCCCATTTTCTATGTCAAATATAGAATATAAATGCATCATGCAAATATCGATCACCCTATAGCTCGGAGTCGTACGACTAGCACGCTGAAGTTCTCACGGTGCATCCGTGTTTCTGTGCACCTGTAAAAAATCGGTTGTTCGTAAAAACATATTGTCACTTACCGCCACCCTTTGGAATTTCATTAAAAAAAAAAAAAAAAGAAAACAGTGAAGGAAAAGAAATTTTTTTTTTTTAAGAAAAAAAATTTTTTCGGACAATGATAATTTTTTACAGGTGCGGCCCTTCCTTCCCCTCCTCTCCCATATTCGGCTCGCGTGAAGAAGTCACTGACAAACGACGAAAACCGTCCGCGACACGATGTATTTTTGTTCGAGATTATCTATTTCGGTCGTCTCATTGAAAAAAAATTCGACCAGCCAACGCATGTCGTTTATCAGGCTACACAGAGGTGCTTTCGTGATAAGAGCCTCCTGTAGGGTGTCCGCCTATATATAGTGGCCAGAAAATGCATAGGAGAGACCAAGGCAAGGCGCGCGCGTGTTCTTCCTGGTGGCGTCTCTCTTGCTACTCGGTCGATCACCCTTCGCGTTTCTCGTTCCCTGTCACGCCTGTTCCCGCCGTTCCCCGTCTATGCAACGTTCTCCCTCCCCTCTTGCCCCTATCGCCGCCCCACTCCTCCTTCCGCCGTGTAAACCGCTCCCACTCCCGTACCTTCCCCCACCACCAGTACCGATAGCGGTTCAGCTGGTCTGACGTCACGTGCTTCTCCCTCTCCCTCGACGCGCTGTGAACATCCTCTGTATATATATACTGCTTATGTACATATATATATATATACCGAAGGCGCGCTAGCGGTTCGCCAGAATTGTGACGTACAGCCTCCCGTGACGTCACGCGGCAAACCTAACCGACCGAGCCAGGAACGACGCTTCCGCGTTCTCGCGCGGCGCATGCGCCTGGCCTTCTTCTCGAAGTAGGGATGACGAGCGCGAGAGGGGAGAGAGGCGCAAGCGGAGGAGAAAGACAAAAAGTTAATTCTTCGTACTACCCCTTGATCTTTAACGGAGACGGGCGCTGTTCGTGTTGTTTTATCGAATTGAATTTTCGTACACGATTTTTTATTTTTACTTCTCGACGTACGTTGGCACGTGCGACGCGTTCAGGTTCGCTGCGAGAAGATTTTGGCAGTGCTTCTCTTTTGTTCTATGAATATTCATTGGGACTTTAAGTTTGTTAGCTTGATGCCATTCGGTTTGGGCCAGGAGGGCGGAGGGGAGGAGGGCTGCTTAAAGTTTCAGGAGTTTAAGCATTGCGGCTTTGATAAGTCGGTTTATAGTCCTACCCGGCGTCTCTTAACCCCATGTCTTTATGGGAAAGCTCGAGTTTAGTCCGATGGCCGGGCGTCGGCTCGACGGTTATCAGTGATACGATTTCGTAATCGGAGCAGGGGTTGGATGCGAGGTCAAAGTTCGTAGACGATGAATTCGTGAAAAGGTCATAGATTCGATTGATTATCATTATTTTTTATCTCAAAATAAAACCACATTCAAAATCGGCATATTCTCGCCAGGAGGCACAAACGGCATCCGATGACCCCCCGACGCTTTTTGTTACCCCTAACGATCTCTTCTGGCGTCGTGACGTTCTAAATGCTCTACTTTACCCCCTCTTCTCCCTCTGCCCCTCCCGCTACCTCGTTCGACCCTCGAGGAATTTTACCTCTTTCCACCAATTTTTATCCCATTGTTCCTATCGCCCCCCGGTATCAGCAACCTCATCCTGCGGCTAGGATCATCGTACCCTGACTTCAACATTTTTTTTTTTTCCCCAGCATCCACCGTTCCTGGACCAGTCGGCGATCGACGTTCTTTGCCATGCAGATTTATTATCCAGTGATTACGACTGTTTGATTGTATTCGAAGTCGTTAGACCCCTCTTTGTCGTCTGTTCGTTTCAAAGAAGCCAAAATGATCCAGCATCCCTCTTCTATCTCGACTAATTGCGCGAGCTCCTCTGTCTTCGGCTATCCCGCCCCCCCCGTTCCCTCTCTCTCTAATTATCACTGGTATTATTTGCCACCCTTTATATTTTCAATATCGGCAACGTCGCCGTCCCGTCTTTGCTCCTTTCTGGGAGTCTTGGGGGTGTACAGAAAATAATGACTCCGTCGTCAGCATATGTAGAGGAGATACCAGAGATGGTATTCTCTCTGAGCTCATGCGACATATATATATCGGTCACGGATGACCTCGAGATCCGCGAGAAAGCTTCGGCAGCCTTTAACGGTTACACGTGACCTCGACCGATGCCTAACAGGCAGCCACCTTAAAGGTGTAAAATCGCATGACGTGCGCGCCCTCGTTAATATTTATCGTCTGCTTAATTGTCGCGCTGATAAGACAACGCTGTACCCGAAATTAATATTTATCCAGGTACGTAAGAAGCGCCCTGCCTAATGCTCGTCTATCCCGTTAACGTTACAGCCGTTAAGTTTGGACGCATGTCGAAGAAGCAACGGGAGAAGGTGGAGGACGAGGTGAGATTTCATAGAGCGCAGATGAGGGCAGCATCCGAAACGGCGCCCGACAGCAGCGTCTACGAGCACCAAACCCCGAGCAGTTCGGATCAGCATCACTCCTACAACGGCGGGTCAGTACAAGATAAATCGCATGACTGTAAAGCACAACAGGGTAGAGTCCGTTTACCGTGTGGACCAACGGAAGACGATCCCGACACGAAAAACGTATTTATCTTATCGTCTCCTCGTGCCTGAAGCAGATGATCTGACTTTCGGGAGCTTTCGATTGCGCAAACGTTGTTTCAGAGAGACAAAGAAAAAATATTAAAAAAAAAGAAATCAAACGTGATACGCGAATGCGATACTTTTAATTTGTATGTTTCTTTCTTATTTTGACGTTTCAGCTACACGTACGGCGGCAGTGAGTACGCGTCTCCTGGTCCAGGTACAGGCTCCTCGGGCTACTACAATCATCAGGCGATAACGAATTACGAGCTCAGCGCGGATTACGTCGACAGCACGACGGCCTACGATCCACGACCGACGCAAACTCAAGTCGATACCGTAGCACCTGACACACCCTCTGTTACTGCCACTGGGGTACTGCCCAGTGTCGTTACCACCGGTAAGATAAAAAAAATGTGTCTATATATATATATATATATGTAACCATAGAGAAATTGATAAGCTTCGAATCACTGATAAAAATATGAATATAGAGAATCATGTTTTTTTTTTTTTCTCAAATAAAAAGCAGGGAAATCCTTGTCAGCGACGACGACCGGTAGTGGTACTGCAGGTAGTGGCGGAGGTAGTGGCGGCGGTGGAGGAGGCGGTGGTGGTGGTGGTGGAGGTGGTGGCGGTAATGGTGGTGGTGGTGGTGGGGGTTCATTAAGCGGTGGAGGAATTGTCGCTGTTAAACAAGAAACTACAGTCGAGCTTGCCAGTCTTGGACATGGTTCATACACGATGGTCGACTCGACGACGTTTCTAAACAGTCAACAGCAAAGGGTCAACAATCCTCCCGAGGATGACGAAGTCCCTAGTCTGCCCAGTATGTCCCATGCGAGATGTGAGATTATGTTTGTGTCCTTTTGCATGAGTATGATTGTCGTCGGTGTTTATCATTATTTATGATCCAAGAGTCATCATCGTCATGCATGGGTTTTTATCACATACGACGATACGTGGGAGTTGGGCGGGGTGACGATCGAAATCGGTACGACAGAAGCATTTTGTACGATTTCATATAGATTTTTAGGGATGTGGCGTTACGTCGTACGTGGTATAGAATTTCATAAAAGTCTTGCATGCATCATTTTGAGTATCCTAGGCGAGACTCCCTATCGCGCTATTCGCTCTGATGACGATCGCTTTTGCTTTTGTGCCGTCTTTATCGCGCGTCTTTTACCTGCTATCGGTTCGATCGTTAAAGTCTTGCTCAATTTGATTCTACGAAATTTTACTGATTATAACTTCTTATGTTATTTCAGATCCGGCACAAATCAGCGAACTACTCTCAAAGACGATAGCGGACGCTCACGCGCGGACGTGTCTGCTTTCGACCGATCAAATTCAGGAGTCCTTCCGCAAGCCCCATGACCTGTCCAGGCTGATCTATTACAAAAACATGGCCCACGAGCAACTGTGGCTCGAGTGCGCCCAGAAGCTGACCACTGTCATTCAGCAGATCATAGAGTTCGCGAAAATGGTACCAGGGTTCATGAAGCTCTCGCAGGACGATCAGATCGTCCTTCTGAAAGCCGGTAGGTACAAATGATTCTGGACTTTGCAACTAGGCGCAACGTTATCGTTGGCTCTCTTTAGCTTGCGACGTGACTGGTCGGACCATGTGACTCATTGAGCCTTAATCGATTGTTCAGGTTCCTTCGAATTAGCGGTACTCCGAATGAGCAGGTACCTCGATCTCCAACAGAACTGCGTCCTGTACGGCGACACGATGTTGCCCCAGGATGCGTTCTACACGACAGACACGGCCGAGATGAAGCTCGTTTCGTGCGTCTTTGAGCTTGCGCGAAGTGTGGCCGAGCTCAAGCTTACAGAGACGGAGCTTGCGCTCTACAGTGCAGCAGTGCTGCTCAGTCCTGGTGAGTATTAATCTTACAGTGATCGTGAGCGAGAATTTCGTAGTGGAGATCGATTAAGCGATCGATGATAATCGCTATTAATTGTTCTCTACCTTAGATCGACCAGGACTCAAGGGTCTTGCTGAGATCACGAGGCTGTCCCAGGCGGTGATCAGGGCATTGAGGTCGGAACTCGATCGGAACCACGTGTCCCCGATCAAGGGTGACGTAACAGTGTGCGACGCGATGCTCGCTAAGATACCACAATTAAGAGAGATCTCGTTGCTGCACATGGACGCCCTGGCGAAGTTCAAGAGGTCGCAGCCCCACCTCGAGTTTCCGGCCCTCCATAAAGAACTCTTCAGCGTCGATAGCTGAACGACCGACGCGGCGCAGGGCAACCCGACGCTGGCTGAGGACACGGAACGCGAGTGACACGGGGCCTTGCTCTGTCAAGGTGAGCAGGGAGAGTTGGGACTTGTGAAATCTGTTGTCGAGGCTTGGAGACCAATAGGTCTGGGACTTGTCAGAATGAAGTAGCGATTTGGATATTCGGGTCGTAGGAGTGAACAAATTTATTTAGTAACGTATAAATATTTTTACTTTTGTCTCTTTTTTACTTTTTCTTCTCTTTTTGTCTCTCGTGTGGGATTGGTCAGGATTATCTAACCGTGTCTCGTTTTACTTTCTGTTGCAGATTATTTCCTTCGTAATGAACGTATTGGGCCTTAAATAAACATAATATTGTTATATAAAGTATACATAAAGCAACATAAAGTATATATGAAAGATATATAGAAGTATATATAAATATAAGATATATATATATATTATATATATATAGATGAGCTATTGGTTGTTATGACACATACATAAAGTATATATTGACTAATATCGTTACAAACAATGCCGGGACAGTCCGGGGATGAAATCAAGAGTGTATAGGTATACATATAATCGCGCTCGGGGACTGATTCCCAGCGGGGCCCGTTAACGCGCCACACACAGGACTCTTGGGACCCGATTAAATACGGTCCCGTAAGAGGCGCGCGTGCCGCGTCTCGCTCGCGCGCCCGTCTGTTGCCGCGGGGCCCTTGAAAAGGGCCCGTCGACTTTTTTTGTCCCAGGACTGACCGGGCCCCGACACCACACGTAGCTAGACTCTAACTGAGTAAATTAACGGATTAACGTTTTGGTTAACGCACTTTACAAACACGCTTTTAATACGTAAATATTACTTCCTACCTGTTACGCCCATTTTCAGCGAATCCACGTACAGCGTGATCGCCAGTTAATCGGGCCCCAATCGAGCCTCGTCACTCTCAACGTTGTCAACGTCAGATTTACTAGAAAAAAAAAAAATAGACCCCCCCCCCCTCCCCGACCCCAATCAACTATAATCGATTCCTTCTCCGAATATGAAATCGCAATAAAAATCTTATCCACCGGTATCAATAAAAATTTGTACCGACAGGGGGCTCGGTTAAGTTGGTCATTGTGCGCATGCGCAAAGAAAATACAAAGTAAAATTATTCACGCGACTATAGCGATAATAACGTTGTCACGCGACGCAGTACCGTACCTACGTAAAATACGTAAGGGAGTCGTTCGCGCGAGTGCGAGATTTCGGAGTGTAGGGGGTGAACAAAAAAAGAAGTGATACAGGAAAAAAAGAGAGAGAAAAAAAGATAATGGGAAAAAAATGGAAAATGAAAAGCCACGTCTTTACAATACACATGGAAGTAATGTTTGCACGTATGTACGTACAAAACGAAAATAATGGTGAAGGATTCGTCTATACGTACCTGTGGGACCATTGTGCGCTTATGGGTACGTATAGAGACGCATATATGATAGATAGATAGGGGAGAAAGGATGAAAAAAAAACACACACACACACACATTTACACATCGTGCTTATCGATCACATACGAAACCAATGGTGCGCCAACTGATACGTTAACGATATCAAAACTGAACGAGGATTATTCTTATTGATTAACGTGTAATTAAAGAAATAAAATTTATTTACCACTAGGGAACGGAGACACGTGACAGGACTCTCGCGCGAGCAATGTTACGTGTACCAGACACACGCGTTAAACGTATACTCGTTATTTCTCTCTCTCTTTCGCGCTCCTTCTCGATCTCCCTCTCGTGCATCTTACGGAGAAATGACGTTTCGCTCTTTTTCTTTTTTTTTTCATCTGACTTTTTTTATACACAGAGGACACGTGTATTACGTACTCGAGTGAACAGAGAGAAACGTGCGCGAATTTTTCAAACAAACTGATTCGTTACGATCAAGAGACATGATTCGGGGACGACGTAGAAATTAACGCGTTACACACCTCTCGTGAGACACACGTTTCAATTATACGCGTTATCATTGCAAGTTGCAATTAAATTTTACTATATATATATATATATATATATATATATATTATACATAAATATATATATATATATATAATAAATAAAAACAGCCGACATATGATATAGAGGTATACCTAAAGTGATATGGGGCGGCTGTATTCGGTTTAGAGGTAAAAAAAATTTAACGTGGGCTACGTTACGTGCTATGCGTTGTTATATGTATATGTAACATACTCGTATTTTTTATACCCGTTAAATTGCTCGTTTCTGTAATTTTTATTAAGAAAAAATTTTTTTCAGCTCGTTCAACTCATTTTATTCGTTAAAATCATTTTATACGGTATACGAGTTAGCTGACCTCTTCCATTTGGTCCAGTCCCACCCGTCCCTCCTGTAACTCCTCATCCGCATCCTCTAGTTCCTATTCGTTCTCTTGCGTTCCCGATCTTCGTTATCGTAAATTTGACTTCCGCCGAAGAAACTGAGAAAATACTTGTGCGGCATCGAATCATCGAACTCGTATTAATTGACGCGCGATTCGCACTGTCAGCCGCGTAGCCCACGTTCTCGTGTGCGAGAATGGTCGTTCCCGTGCGTGATCTGTGCAGGGTGCTTCGAGTATAAGTGTCATGGCGATTAACACGTAGAGAATTGCAATACAATTTTGGATGAAAAAAAAAATTTTAATAAAAGCAAAGCTTCTCTTTTTCGCGTAAGAGGCAAAGAAATGGACGAGAGAGACTGCTCGTGCGTGTGTATATGAAAAATCTTGAATTCAGATATATTTTTGTAGCAAGGTTAGAAAGGAAATTATCAGTGTAAATTTTTCTTTTGTCAATAGCATTAGACGAATTTCAATGTGGCGTAATCAGTTTAGAAAAAAATTCATATTTATCTTTCGTTGCAATATTTATTCGCTACCGTATCTGACTAATATGTCGTCACCATGATACTTTGATTGCAGATCATAAAATTACGATACCAGTGAGTTTAAGTGTGATTATGAGTTAAAGAGGGGAGGGGGTACGAATGACAATTTTGACACTTTAACAAGTATTTGTACAATTTGGAAAATATCTATTTACTGCTTTCTATTTTTAGTCTGTGACTGTATGATTAGTGTAATCCGTACGTTTTTTGCAAAAAAAAATCGAATCACCATGACACTCCTACACGTGCGCTCTTGTGTATACATGTAAGCGATCTCACGCCTGTCCCTCGATATACGGCATATAGAACCACCATTTTGATTAATGACTTGTGTACATATTCGCGACAGACGAGAAGGCGCTAATAATTTTGCAGTTGATCTAGCTTTAAGGTTATGATATTCGTAGATATTAATACGTTCGCGGTCCTCGCGATGGTCCACCCGAGCGTTCGTCAGATTGGACGAGATCATCGACGACGACGAAAATGATAACCGTGAACAGGAGAGAAGTTTCGAGTAAGACGTGTCTGCGATTGGGCCGACGAACCGGGCCATTCGATTCGAATTAATTTCAAGAGAGTAAAAAGAAAAGGAACCACGTGGAAACGTATGGTAATAATATTAGTCGATGTACGCGGAAACATTGTTAAAAGCGAAGAGCGTTGTAACGTTAAGGTAAGCGAAATTATAGACTGGGTTATTCGACCCAAACGCACCACCTGAACATGGCTTTGTCGTAAGACTGAAATCGGCGCGCTAACTTCGGATGGTGCGTTTCTACTGAACGACCCTGTATAATCGTATAAGAGCGAGAAGCGGCAAACAGCACGATATGATTTATGCGAAACGCCAGCGCCATCTGTGCGGTACGAGGTCAAACTAATGTAATAACGACAATGGTAGTCTAAGCGCTCGACTCGATGCGCAGTAGCAATTTTATCAAGTAATTTCGATCGTCCGTACGTTGGCGAGCATTTTTATTGACAGTGACGTTGCTTTCGGTTGCGCGTTGACAGTTTACACACACACATACACTTGTACACACATGAGCACTGCCCAAAATATCGTGGGCTGCAGTTTTGGAGGATGCGCGGAGTATCGCGCGGTCGATATTGCCTCTGTCTATCGTCGACCGTGTAACGGGTGAACGGTTTCGAAGGGGAGTGTGTGGAGGGGATGAAAAAAAAAACGAAGAAAAAAAAATACCGTAAAAAAAAATATAACCAATAATGTGTTCTAATTCGCTGGCGTCAGGTCGCCAGCCGTGATGTGGATCTCAGCGCTCGCCGAGGGACTCCCGTTGACACGCGATTAAGGGGGCGAAAAGAAAAGGGGGAGAGAAAAAGAAACAAAAAAAAATCATGAAAAAAAAAACAAACTGTGACGAACCAGGATTTTTCTTGCTAGTTGCGCGCGCGCGCACGATACGTAAACATACATAATATTATTAATGCAGTACCTGCTGTGGTTGTAGGATATAATAGATAAGGATTGGTGGGCGCGGATGATAGCTGTAAGAAAATTGTGCGACGGACTATATACAAAGTATAATGTAATAGCAATTGAAGTGTTTAAAGCGGGATTTTGGGAAATTGGTGAGAACGTGTAATTAGGATGAAAATTTGGTGGTAAGTAGTATGAAAAAAAAATAAACACAAAAAAAAACATTAAGCGCGATCACGAGCGCACGGGGGACTTCTTGGACCATCGTGTTGGACGGTTGGGGAGGAATTGGGAGAAAATTAAGAAAAAAGAAAACGAACTGGAAATTCTTAGACTTATTCGCATTATTACGTAATTAACGATCGATTAAAGACGACGGCGGAACAGAGGAGCGAGTGCGTGAGCGTTTATTAATTTTTATTTTTTATTCCGATTCATAAGTAAGTGATGCGCTATATTTATGTGTATATACGTATCTGCATGTTTTTTTTTGTACGTATATAGATATACATATAGGTATAGAATATCCTTAGAGACTTATATACGCGAAGGATGGACTTATAGCGGGAAATTGAAAGTGGAAAAAGAATAATAATGAATAAAATGAAAGAGTGATTGATTAATGATTAATTAACGTTAATTGCAAGAATAATGTTTACGATAATGTTACTGATCGATCGATGATAATAATAGTGACGCAAACAGTCTCTGCTGTAATTTTGGATGAACGAGAGACGCGGGCGATCATCAGGGTTTTTAAAGACGAGCGGGATTTTCTATCGCGTGAAAATTCGAAAAAAAAAAGAAAAAAAAAAGAATTAATATATTACGACGGATTTTCACGTTGGCGAACGTTTTTACGGCCTTCCGTAATTCCGTTGTCGCGACGCGGACGCTTTCGTTCTTACTGTACGATTGTATTTGGCGGCGAACGAGCGGGCCAGCACAATAAGTACGCTCGAGCTGTTGGCGCTAGCAGGATTGATATGCTGAAAAGGTGAAAAACTGAATTTTTGGAAAAAAAAAATGAATGAGCGAAGCTTGAAATCTTGATTCGATACGGTGAATAAGAAAAGATGCGAGAGAAGAGAGCATTGACGAAAATTAAAAACGCGACGGAGAGACGTTAAGGAACGCGAGAGCAAGGCCTTTTATATACTAAATTCTAAATTTGGATTTATATTTTTAATGATGAAATAAAACGAAACGCGATTCGACTGATTTGGACTATTGTCCGCGCGCAGCGCTGCCTGTCTCGCTGCTCCGTACATCCCGCGACCCCCAGACAACAATTGTGTTTTCAATGTCCCCCAAAGAAGACAAATTCGATTTTGATATTTTTTTTTTCCATACACTTTTTTTTATACATTGCACGTATATGCGCAACCCGCTCTCGTAGATCCCATCAATTTTTTATTTACTGATTTTTTTTTT
>JARQSV010000377.1:14416-45391 GCA_030142285.1 Calameuta idolon
AGAGAGAGAGAGAGAGAGAGAGAGAGAGAGAGAGAGAGAGAGAGAGAGAGAGAGAGAGAGAGAGAGAGCCTGTGGAATGCAGTTTTGTCAAGGCGTTTTAGCGCATAGTTATTCGAAAAGTGGCGCCCTCCGGCGCTATCTTTCCTCTGATGCGGGCCGTTAGCCTCATATTGTTTTGGTAGGTGCATAGAATTATCGCTGAATAATTGATAAGATGATAGTGGGTATAATTACGAAAAATTTTTTTTTTGTATGGGGAAAAGGTAGGGTGGGATACTATCATCTTCGAACGAGACACTTCATATAATTTTGATCAAACTCTTTTTGATCAAGCTCCTTCCGATTATATTGTGTCTCGTTCTCGATGATAGTATTGTAGAATTTTAGAGACCAGTGATAATTCTTTTCTTGTTTATTATAATCTCTTTCAGAACACATAATATTAATATATAAGGAACCTTAAGTTATTTTAAGATTGCATGTGCAAAACGGTCATTAAGGGCCTGAATAGGCCTGTTATAAAATTTTGAGAAGGTTTGAGAACCTGGTGTCCATCCGGCACTACGTCTAATGGTTCCGATATCTACCCCGCGCTTGTGGGCTGCGGACACTGCTGCGTGTCGCGTACTATAAGCCGTGAATTGCTCGGTATCAATTCCAGCTTTTCCCAATAAAGCTTTTACCCAATGACCGATAGTTTGGGCTGATACTGCACCATAGGGTTTCACTGTCCCTACAAATAAACTCTTAAGCTTGCTGTCTCTTAACTCTTTAGTATACTCTAAATAGTTTAAGACTGCGGAGGTTACACATAACCCTGGTTTTTCCTTAAAAAATGGTAAGATCAATTCTGGTTGAAAAGCTCCAGGCTTTGAAGTTTTTATCCGTTCTGTAATTTTTATACCTATCCAAACATCGGTTTTTACTATATTATCGATGTTTATTAATGCTAGAGTTTGTAGCCTCTGAGCCGTCGTTAAAGCTAATAAAGTCGCAACTTTTTCCGCGGCCTCCCTCAATTTCAAGTTTTTAAGCGGATGTAATTTCTCTAAAAGATCAAGTACCGGGGAGACATCTCATGTCGTAAAATACTTCGGCTTGGTAGGTTTTTGTTTAAACACCCCCTTCAAAAACCGAGAGATCAATCCATCCTCATTAATATCATACACTGAAATTAAGGAAATCGCGGAATGAGCCGTGTTTAACGTACTATAAGTAGAACCTTTTTTGAAACGATCGTTTAAATGACTAATAATATCTGTGGTTTTGGTATTATATACCAGTCCTTTTATGTGAGTAAACTCCCACCAACATTTTAAACTAGATTCATACTGTTTAAATGTTGCAGTAGTGACAGACTCCACCATCATCTCCACACCATCTTCCGATAGTCCTCTTTTCAAGTATGCTGACCGGACAATCTGCATGCCACCAATGAAAGGTGGGCTGCTAGTGGGTGACTCCGATCTCTGTAAGGCGATGTTAACAAATTACTATTAGGTTCGAATGCAATTGCTGGCTCAATAAGAAGCGACGTAAAAAGCGGGTACCATGTCTGCGTAGGCCACAAAGGTACTATCAACACTCCCATCGCTTTATCATTCATCAACTTCTTTAGAGTACGTACAATGAGTGCGAACGGAGGAAAAGCGTAAACATTTTCTTCGGAACATGCTATAGTAAACGCGTCTACCGCGTTTGCTTCCTGATCTGGGAATCTAGAGTAAAATTTTTTACATTTCGTATTCAACCTAGATGCAAATAAATCCACCGTAAAGGGGCCAAATTTTTTCTCAAGTTGACTAAAAACAGTCTGAGAGAGTTCCCCTTCAGAATCTATATTAACATTACGCGATGCTAGGTCAGCCTCCACGTTTTCAGCTGAGGGTATGTATGACGCTCTAAGATATAATTTCCTCTCTTCGCACCATTCCCAGATTTTCCTTGTAAGCTCCGTTAAATGTGGCAATTGTACACCACCCGCTCTATTAATATATGAAATTGCGGTTTTATTATCTAGCCGGAGTAATATTTCACATTGTGATAGTTCTGAGGTGAAACACCTCACTGCAAAGAAGGCTGCTAGTAATTCAAGGTAATTTATATACTTCTGCCTCTCCTGTTTATTCCAAAAACCGAAAGCCCTTGAATTATTGCAATAAGAACCCCAACCTGACAAGGAGGCATCAGAAAAGATTTCAATAGAATAAACTTGAGTTTTAATTGGATTCATCCCGATGACAGCGTTTAGCTTCCACCAGTTAAGATCCTTAAGCATAGACTCTACTATTCAAATTTTTCCCTCGTAATTTCCTCCATTAAATTTTAATGCTAAAAATTTCTGTCTTTCTAGTAGTTTGCAATGAATAAAACCATAGGCTACTGCTGGGCAAGCTGCTGCCAATACGCCCAAAAATTCTGCAAATTTTCTGATCTTGTATGATTCTCCGACCTTAAACTCATTAACAAGTCTTACTATTTGATCTTTCTTTTTATCGGTCAAATTCAGAGAAAAGTTCATCGAGTCAATGACAAAGCCCAAGTATTTACATTTCTGTTGACCATTTAGCGAACTTTTTTCATACTTTATAATGAAACCTAACTCTTTCAAGAGTTTGGTTGCTTTTTCCATATTTCTCTCACATGCCGCTTTTGACTTATGGATGAAAAGAAAATCGTCTAGATAAAACACTAGTAACATTCCTTGGAGTCTCAGTTCATTAACAATCGGTTTCATTATCTTTGTGAATATGTATGGACTAGTGCATAGACCGAAGGGTAAACATGAGAATTGAAACATCTTCCCTTTGAATTTGAATCTTAAAAACTTCCTGTGACCGTCATAAATGGGCACGACAAAATATGCATCCTTGAGGTCTAAGGTGCCTAAAAAATCCCCTTGAGAAACCAAACTTAGTGCGGTTCTGATATCTTCTAATTTGAAGTGTGGAGGATTTATAAACTTTTTCATTTCTTTTAGGTTAAAAATGAATCGATATGAACCATCGGCTTTTGGGAACCAGAAAATAGGAAGAAATAAACTGTCCTTCACACTCTTCACATTCCTCAATAGCAACTTTTTTGAGAAGTTCAGTAATCTCTAATTGAAATTTACATTCCTCTTCGGCAGAAAATTTTTTCTCCTCGGGAATTTTATCTTGAATAGGTGTTATTATGAATGGAATCTTGTACCCATTTATGCAACTTAAAATATATCTGAACTTCGCGTTTCCCTGATCCCGTGTTTTCCCAGTAAATTTCTGTGGAGCTTTCTCCTTAATAATGGCACAAGCTTTTTCAATTTCCTTAATGTCTTTAACTTTATTCTTGAGATTCTCTCCGTAATGCCATTCATTCGAAATCATCGTCTCCACAACAGGTTTGATACTTTTGTTCAAATGTGGTGTAATGAACAACTTCCTTGCGACTGATTGTTGGTGGAAAACCTCAGCCAAGATCTGGCCTGCCTGGCTTATATAGTCTGTAAAGAGATCCTCCTCCAAACCTTCCTCCGAAGGATCTAGTAGCATGGAGACTGCCGCCCCAAGTGTCGCTATAGCCGTGCCAACGCAATTTTGTGTATTCAAAAAATGGTCATCTCTTTTCTTGGCAATATCAGTCAGAAGTGGAATTATTTCCAGGTTCAACTTAGGAGCCTTTGTATAAAAATCTCCTTTCCTATCGTAGGCTTCCAAGATCTCTTTCCTATTCTTCTCCGGCAGGCCTTCATTTTTCCATTTGAGCCATGTGTTCTTAAGTTCAGGGTGGTATTTAATCTCTTTGAACTTACACTCACTGGGATCTATTCCCAAGACCTTCAAAACGCTGTCGTTTTGTGTTTCTTGTTCGAACAAAATTTCGACTTCCTTCTCTTTATGCTCGTCTTCGGTCTCCACACTTGAGACGCTCGGGTTGTTCTCTTTATCATCTAGAGAAAGAGAGAGAGAGAAGGGAAGTATTAGCGGGTAGCACTTATTGCGCAGATAGTGAGGTTCTGCCCGTGTGGGACTTATCACTATACCCGAATTACGTCGTATGGACTTATAATTAGACAAACCGTGTGGGTTTTGTCTCTCAACTTTCGTATGGAAAGACGAGGTTTTTTAATATTATTATTTTATTACTCACCAAATATTTCCCTGTTGCTAGATGTCTGCAGCGGGTCTGTCGCAACTCTCTGTGCATTCACCAATGTTTCCACGACCTTTGTTAGGTTATGTATTTGGGTCTGCAAATCATTGTACTTATCGCCTTTCCTATATTTAGAGCGATGGCTCTCCCGTGATCGGGATCTTGATCGCTTCTTGTGTTTCTTGTGTTCCATCTTCCAAATAGGAGATAATTATCGAATGTTCGATGTTAAAGATTTGCGCAACGTTCTTGACGCTTCGGCATAACGAAACAATATGAGGCTAACGGGCTCGCATCAGAGGTAAGATGGCGCGGGAGTCGCCACTTTTCGAATAACTATGCGCTAAAACGTTGTGATGTTAGGCATGACAAGCATGACTACTATAATATCATCGAGAACGAGACACACAATATAATCTTTTTCACTCTTATAAAATATCTTTGAAACAAAAATTTCTGACACTTAACTTAATTTCATTTTAATTTCTGTTATCGTTCGCGACAGGAAAAAACTGGACGCATCCCGTTCTTCTTCCGTGGATGAGAAAATCATGTGTCTGTTTCATCATCTTTAATCGTTTCTATACCTACGCTTTGGCTTCGTTTTATTTTATTACTTACTTTATTCAATAAGTATCTGTGATTGTAATTTCTGTTTTATGTTAAAAACTTTCTTTGACGTACTATTGTAACATTCCTGTTGTGTAACTTCAATGTTAACTTGTTACCATTAATCCATTTAGATAACCCGTACCAGTGCTCGAAACGTCACAATTCACAAAAATTTATTTTTTTACTTTTTATGGCTATGTATGATCAACAACCCATAGTCGTTCTACGAGTTCAATGTGTTTTTTTTGACAGTTCGCGAACAATTCAATACTTAACAAACGACA
Source organism: Calameuta idolon (assembly GCA_030142285.1). NCBI lineage: Eukaryota > Metazoa > Arthropoda > Insecta > Hymenoptera > Cephidae > Calameuta > Calameuta idolon. The sequence goes on from JARQSV010000377.1 coordinate 19,444, forward strand.
AGTGGATTTCTATACAAATTCCGGAGTATATGTTAGAATAGAAATAATAATATATAATTAATCGCAAAACCAGGCATAGGCATACTTCATAAGAAAAATTCAATGGAGAGCCACGTGTAGTTTGACACAGACTTCATTGTTTTCGATCTGTCAAAAAACCACATCGAACTCGTGGACCGACTATACAAATATAAAATTAATCAGAATGAGGTTTCTTAACACCATTTCTAACATAAAATTATTATTTTTGGAGATAACTGATAATTTGAGACTCAGACTGGTGTTAGCTCACTAGAGTTTCTCCATCCCATAATTTTAATAACAGCTTTAATGTTTTCGTGTAGACTAAATAGGTTCAAACTGGTGTTCAATTTTGGACTCGAGGGATTGCATACTTAGAATGTAATGCTTTAACGATGTTGTCTACTAATACTGTTTTTCGAATATCATAATAGTAGAGTCGCTATGTACACTGGAAACTGCATTAGATAACAACAGCAATTTTTCTTCGCAGTTAGGGTGAATTCCTTAGTTATTATATTACTCGATTATTTTAAAATTTACACTGAAGATGGCAATAACCAAACTTGAAGCAAATTCTATTCTCTACAATTTTGGTCATTAACATTTTTCCCTCGAATCGATATTTTTCGATTTAGACCCGAAAAGAAGGGGTGAAATTTAATTATTGCATTATCTTGTTTATTGTTGACTCTTACGTATAAATGATAATAAACAAACTTGTAGAGAATTAAATTCCCTAAAACTTCGGTCCTTAGTGTGTTTGAAGTGTGTCTGAACACCACGTTTTTCCACCGTTAACTCATTCTGTTTGCTTGTGGATTCTTCACACACAAAATGATTCGTCATATTGATAGATCGGTATCGACCCTAGGAAAAAGAAGATGAACATTAAAATTGTAGTTAATATAATTAATAAATCTTGAGTTTTTCATTGTAAGAACTCATGCAGTTGTCAAATGGTTCGAGAAACAATTTATTTACACCCGTTTTTCCCTTTATCGTAAACGCACGTCCGAAAATATCAATCCTAGGAAAAGAAGGATAAAGACCAAAGTTGTAGAGAATTTAATTTTCTACAAGTTTGTTCATAATCGATTATACGTAAAAGTCAACCATAAACGAGATAATACAATAATTAAATTTCACCCCATCTTTTCTTGTCTAAATCGAAAAATATCGATCCAAGGGAAAAAATAATAAGGACCAAAAATTTAGAGAATAAAATTTACTTCAAGTTTGGTTATTATCATGCTTAGTGTAAAGTTGAAAATAAATGAGTAATTTAATAAATACATAATACATACTCGCTAATGTCGTTTGTTAATATATACATAATTAATAAATAAGGAATTCATTCTTAAATTCAAGACGGCGATTGAAGCAGCAAGGGTAGATTTCCGACAATTTGGATCTAGACTAACAATGACCCCCTCTCCCCAATGATTGCCGAAGAAAAATTGTTGTTATTAATTAATGCAATATCAGCGATTTTTATGGTTTATCACGACTGGGCCATAAAAGTCCAATTGTGACTTCCTCTTGGTAGATTTCTATTTTACTACTCAACAATACAGCGACTTTATACATTTATTCGAAAAGTCTGTCTTCCGGCGTCAATTTCTATTTGTACACCGTCTTCTTAACATAATTACATCTCAGGTAATTTTTCAAATTTTAACTTCAAATTTTTAGAGAATATCTTTAAAACTATAAAGTATTAGAAAATAGGTTGTTCTTTTGAAACGATCCTAAAATATTGTTTAAATTACGTAAATTTTCTCCAACGATTAAAAGTATTATGAAGAATTAAAAAAAAAGTATCATTGGCACCCTGGCTGATGTCGTATTACGTAATTTTGATACTTGCCGCAGTTTTGTAAACATAGCAGGTTACATCATCACGGATTGAAGGCACTGCGATACACTGATGAATTGCACTCACAACGTAACTTCGCACGCTTCATAGTACCCTTTTCCCCGATTACCGCTTGTCAACTTGTTCACATACGGTTCTAAAACAAATTGCTGAAATTACGTAAAGTGTTTCCTGATTTCTCGTAATCGCTGTCAATCGGTCCATCTTATTATTTTCCAAGCTCTACGGGAAGTCCAGAACCCTTTGCGCTGCTCCGGAAGTACGCTGTTCTTAGATATTTTTCTTTAAAAGTATGGCGCTATGAACGCGAGGTGGCCTCGAGTCGTAAATGCGAAAATTTCTCTTGGACCATTCTAATAGACATATTATGTTACGAAATGCGTAGATTACCTATATAAAAGTGTATAGTTATTATTATAATGTACATATATATAAACTTGTCAAAGGGTAGTTAGCAGGACGTGCGGCGTCCAAAATGGCGAGCGAATGTGTTTTTTTTAAAAAATACACTAAACTTTGGGACATGTGGTGCTCTAGTTCTAACCTACTCTAACCTGTCGTGGCCATTTCTTAGCCCATGACAATTCCGTCTGTCGCGCATCATAATTTTTCTTCGAAAACTCGGTGTGTGTGCCGCTTTATGGCGCTGACAGTATACCTTCAATATGTACATTTTATCAGGACTGTCCTACTAAACACCAAGTGTCCTCGTAACTGCTAATTCTTTACTATACAACAAGCAAAAAGTCCTGAAAACTACCCTTCTTAAAAAATATTATAATGCATTTATTTATATTTCTGACTGCGTGATTTTGGATTAGAAGATCTTCACTTTAGATTTGAGATGAATGACTTAAAGAATCCCAAATTATATATTTCAATAGAATTTAATGCAATTTATTTTTATCTGACATGTTTGGTCTACCTGTTTTATGTTTGTAATTTTTATTTCAAATTTGATATATTTTTTAAAATCTCTGCAGACAAATACGCATGTAAGGTAAATTTTTTTTATTAATACTCATTAGCAATTTTATACTACCTACTGTATATCCGAGCCGTGTGATCACAAACATGTATGGCCAAATATCATAATATTTGTGTCAGAATATGACTGAAAAGCACTAAAGTATTTTAAAAAACTGTCGAAGGTTACCTGCAAAATTATTATTTTTTAAAATAAAAAATGGCTTCCACCAAATTCAATTTTACCATTATGATCTATATATAGATTTATCTATTTATGTATATTCCACAAACTATAGGTTAGTTATTGCAACGAATTTGTTCAGAATCTTTTAACGCTAAAAAAAAATAAAATTGGATACAGGCAGTTGATTAAACTATAATATCCTAATTGTGAAAAAATGTAGCCTAAAAAGAAAAAATTAGTTATCTGGTATTGTGTCTCCTTATGCACAAAACAGAAGGTATAAAATTATCAGGTCTTAAGCACTATTCAGGATTACTTTTTGTAAAGATTAACTGTGTTAATATGTACCATGTTATACTTACAATATATGTATTCCTATAAACGGCAAATTCGTCTTTTAAATATATAATGCAAAAGTTGCTGTCGTTTGAAAATCTGTTCTTCTGGATTTACTTGTTGTTGATAGATGAGATATTATGCACTTTGTCTATAAACCTTTTTTTATTTTTGGAAAACAGAGGTGTTTTCTATATTCACATAACCTAATTTATATTTATATTACGTTTATAAAGTTTTACAGTAAACGATGTATTTGTATTATGATTGACACGTGTGACTTTATTGCATTGATACCTTCAAATTATGTGTTGGTAAATTATAGTTCCTTGGAAAGTAAAATTCTTCGAATTTTCAGCAGCACAATATAAACACAGTAAAAATGTTGTAGAGACGGTAGAGGAACAGTAGGAGAAATGCATAGTATAGGCTCTCATGCGCGCATGACTATATCCTCTATGGCGTACGAACTATATAAATGCTCGCGTCGCTAGTCTAAGAGGTGGGGTCGTGTCAACCCGCTTACAGATAGAGGACTAGCCTTACGTAAGGTATAGTTAGATAGGTTGAATCAATGATGTCGAGCTTGCGCCCTGTTCCGAATGATGGGGAGGCATGCGGCGTCCGGGATTCGCTCCCTCTGCCACCTTCCTCATCCATCCTAGTCGCTCACACCCCCAGAAGAGCCCCTACTCCTAAAACCATACCTAAAACGCCCGTCGCCATCGTAGACATAGTAAGAGTAATGCGCGCGCGCGTGCTGACGGTCTGGCAATCGTGCCGCTTCTATTATCTTCATTCGATTCGTCTTGCGAAAACACCTCAAAATAGGAAGCCGTGTAACATGAAGAAAATTGCTTAATGGTGTTCAGTGCTGCCTGATCGTACGTTTACTATTTCTCCGTGAAAAGCCGGGTGTGTGAATCTGTCGGAAGAGAACAAGAGAAAGATACAAAGGGGCCGAATAGGACGTGTAAGATAAGTAGGGTAACCAGGAAATGTAGAGTGAGTAGAACGAGTATTATGAATTGAGTTAGTCCAAAGCAAGAAGATGGTTTAATCCGCTAGTGGCATCGAATGAAATATTTTATTGAGGAGCGTTTATGTGGCGTGTTGTAAGTGAATTCTACGATATTATACTGTGAGAAAAGTAGTGCGTGAGCAGAGCTGCTTTTCTTGTGGTGCTCGTGTTAAACAGTATAATTATACGGTTATCGACAAATACTTGATATTTTCAGATTATACTTTTCAATAAAAGATTTAATCTAACTTCATAAGATTCTGATATAAGGCAGCCTAATTTTCCATTTGTAATATGATATAATGAAGAGATATCACTTTTTATGAAGTTTAACATTTTTTTACGTATCGTTACGCCTAGAACACAGAAAGCTCTACAAACGTTGGCGAATCGTAATAAGAATTTTGTTATTCTTTTAGAAATATCTATTTAAAATGAACCTGAATGTTTTTTCTTATATAGAATAGGAATTTATCAAGAAATTAATTTGAAAAAAAAAATATTCCTAACAAATTAGAATGAGGCTATTGTATAAATTGCAACTTCGATTATAGTGATAGTGTGCAGTACGCACGATAACGTGAGGGCAAACATAGATATTTCACAAACAGTTCTATTCGCAGATTTTGCTACGATATTTAAATATATTTCAAACTCATTTCTCTATTATAAATGGGCAACGACACTAACGATAATCATGTGGAGAAGTTAGGGTCAGTATTTGTTGTACTGGCGAAAGATTTGAAAAGGACCGAAGTTATCGATAGGGAAATTTATTGATAATCGTGTAAAAAGTTGCGCTGCAGATGTAGAGTCTGCGGTGTTAAGTACCAAGTCATAAGTATACGCTGACCACACGAAAAAATTTTCGACAGCGCGACCTTTCTCCTACCGGCCGGCACCTGCATCCTCCTCTTTTGTTACTTTCCGCCCTTACTGCCCTTTCTAATTGTTTTCTTCCGTGATATTTGCTGATCTATTCATTAAAAGTATTCGATCTATTTCTCAAAAGTAATTTTTCGGTTTTCGTTCAAACAGTTTTTATATAGGTCTTGTTTAAAAATTTATATATGATCTATTCAAGTATCCTGTGAAATTTTTTAGACTGCATTCCGTAATTTTATCATCATTGCATTCATTGATTTTTAACCAATTGCATTCACTGATTTCTGTGATCGACTGAATTAATTCGATACAGTTGGCAGAAAACGAATAAACGCTATTGTGGTTAGGATATGTAATATAGCTGTGGTATATTAGTACATTTTCTAGAACGAAGTTTACACGAGTGGAATGCCACATACCTTCTTCACTTTTCGTATTTACGAGTTAATCATTTAATTTTATCGATTGTATCGAAGGAGCTATCTTACATTATTCTTGAAATTCAAAACTAATTATGCAGTGAATTGATGATATCTAATTAAATTCAATTTATATTCCTATTTATATATCACTTTTAAACAGAGTATATAACGGCCACTTACAATAATCAATATTGAGAATCGAAAATAAAATTTCTCTTTTTTAAATTCAGTAAAAGTTAATTTGTATATAAATTCTTCTATGGGAAGATCCGTTCTTAGTGAATTAAAAAATCAATGATTTGTAATTATATAACGAGGATCGAATCCTTTTATTTTTTCTAAATGCGTCGATTTCATTTTGACCTTTGATCCAGAAGTGATAATTAAATTACAACGAAGACTTCATGTTGCATTATAAACGTCAAGTAATTAACCTTTGTTTTTCAACAGCCTAATTTAATCATTAATTGAAATACATTTAAGACCGTTGAACTTCTAATATAGTTCACAAAATCTTATATAAATATATACTCCATTTATGCATTAAATTATGAAGTGTTAACTTGTTGAAACGTAATACAAAATAAATCTGTAAAAATAAATGTTTACCACACAGCACAACAGTGACTATTGACAAACAGTTGTATAATTCTAAGTGTTCAAGAAAATGTCTCAGTTTATCAACAAAATTTTATGTTTCGGAATTTTGTTTTTACTGGGAGCGGAGGTCAGTTGGCAGCAGGAAGAGGACATACCGCACAACGAGTAAGTCAAATGCACTACTATTTTATTATTATGTTATTACGTCCCACGCCTTACAGTTCTTTAGTCACGTAGTCAGATGTTATTCTTATAATCATTTAATATTATATAACCAAATCCATAAATAATACATAATTATACGACACATAAACGATATTAAATGCTGCATCATATTGTATTAATATTGATCAATGAAGATATAAATAAAAGGATAAGTTTGAACCTTCTCCGATAACATTCAAGGATATTCAAATTATAGTGTACGATTTGGTATATTGATTATTGGAGAATGGCTAGTTGTCAATCGATACGTTAATAATTTTAAAGAAGGGGATTCATATTGACCAATCACAAGTAGTTTTACGTCTATAAAAAGGGAGTCAGAAGACACATTCGGGACGATATAGATTAGGAAACTAAGAGAACAACATCAGAGTCGTGGAGTGTGTTGAACTCAGTATTAAAGTCGTACAATTGAAGATAAAATTATAGTTCAGATTAGAGTCGTGAGTGAAGTTTAAAACTTACGTATGAAATACACCAAGAACCTCTGAAACTTATCCAAGATACCAAAATCAGGGTATTCACAAATTACGCGACACCCTCCTGGATAGAACTGAAGCCGTTGTATAGGGTCTCGATCCATCCTTACTATTTCAGAAAGATACAACTGAAGCTGAATATAGGGCTTCTACCTTATCCTGCCAAATTATTAATATTGAATCAAAACTTCAATCAACATCTCAGATAACAATAGAACTTGGACGGATTAATTATTCATCCCAAACGATATGATTGAGATTCAGTAGTGTACCAAAGGAAATTCAGGTACAGACTTATACCTAAACGAAGTGATAGGAAAGTTCAATTATGCAAATTATTCAGATAATTAAATAAACCATACACTCAAAAACAAACAAAATCAGCGAACTAGAAGGATTTAGACGCGACAAAATATCAGATTAACGAACAAGATAATTCTACTCAATACCTCCTACCGTGGAAATTGATCCCCATAGATTTTTCGAAACTACCAAAAGATTTATCTACTGGGAAATCACTTTAAAATATAAAATTTCCTGATCCTCGAAGGGATAATTTGAGAGATTATCACAATTTCAAATTATAAACCTTTATAGGCTTTATATTAACACGTGGACTTGCTGATCGAGTAGACTGAATCAACGAATCATCCATTTTATTACAAATTCCATTTACATCGCTTGATCTTCCAGATTCAGCGATTGTAACAATATATTTATTAATTATTGTTTTAATATAATAAAGAATAATAACGAATTATATTTTCTTGTACAATTTGTTTTATTATGAAACTTGGGATTAATTTACAAATCAATTAGTATTGAATTAAGACGGAGAATGAGAAATGATAAATTTAAGTATGTTAATGAGAAAAAAACAGAAGTAAGTCAACTAAGATAATTTTTAAAAATAATGACACGGTTTTTTTAAGATAACATTTAAGATTACATTATAATTGACTAGATTTTGATTTTACGACTCCTCGATTTCGAATCCTACGATTTTTCTGGAAATTTGGTACCTAGTTAACAGTTGTTAACAACGTTGATCTTTAATCTCAATTAAAATTTTTATAATTCAAAATATCGGGTCACAATGGCAAAACATTACTAGATTTTTGTAAAACTCGGTATACGGGTGTATTTAAGTTCGCTAATCACGAATTTAACTGTGGAATTTAATATAAATTTATATATATAAAGGTTATTTTGAAGATTATAAAAACTTTTCAGAAATCGCTTGACAAGCGTAAAGAAAATAATGAAGAAAGGACTAACATTTAATCAACCTGAGAATTTACAGCGAATTCGTCTACTGCACAATTTGCCAGTACTTGATTTGTCGAACATAGAATTTATCGACTTCACAATTCTATCCTATCCTAACCAAACCTAACCTTTTGTAAGCCCATCACAATAGTGTTCTGCGTGCGGTCGATTATATTTAACTAAACGTCCTTGTAAGTTTTGAAAACATTGTGCCTCTTAAATTTAAGTCTTAGGGAATTTTCTTCTACCTATACTTTCTCCTTTTAATAATCTATATATGTGGAGCCGGAGAAATTGTTATCTCCATAAAAACACATTTAGTTATTAGAAAAATCTTAAACCAGTCTCTAGTTCTGGATATTATACAAACATGCTGTGATTGTAATAAAATTAATTAATATCTTTCATATTGAAGATTGTTATATATATAAAGAAAAAGAAAGCATTAAAGGCGTTAATCTCTAGTGAAGTACGTCAGGTATGGATTACAAAAATCATTAGGTTACAAGATGTTTTAATCAGGAGATATAAAGAACTTGCATAATTTAAAATATTTTGAACAATTAGGGTATATCGTAGATGATTATTAACATAAGATAATAAAATTTTCGAAAATTCATTTTTCACGATTTGATGTAAAAAGTAAGCAAATTCAAATAATCGGTCAATATACTATGTGTATATAGAAAGTTCCGAAAGTTCTTGAGGAAAGGAACGTTAGATGCAAGCGGAGGCTGAACCGAACTAAATTCACATCAACTCAACATTTAAATTATTCTACGAATTTATAATTACTACAATATTAGGATTAAACTTCTCTTTTCTCCTCTAAAAAAACGTCTACTCTAGTAGAAATAGAGGTCTGAAGTTGCCTGGAAATCCTGGATTCTACAAAACTATAATAAGCAGATACATGTTTTTGCATATTTTTTAAACCCATTTTTTACTCATTCGTAGTTTTGGAGGATTCAGGACTTCAAGAAAGTGTTGTAACTTGCAGTTGAAATGGGAGAGGGCTGGAATTTGGTGAGGACATTCCGTGTACGAAATAAGTTGATACATATCTTTCCTTTCCTCTGTTAAACCTTTTTGCGATTTAGTCTTTCTTCGTGACTCGGGGATGATCAAACTAACTCGTGGGATACGCCGGTGTTGAATCCGTTGTACTTTGAGACCTGAAATTACATGCAATCATCGTAGACGAACTCTTTACATGCTACGGGACAACTAAACGGAATTTAATTATCTTAAAAGGGAAAACGAAAAGCATCGATAGGTTATCGTTGTAGGTTACCATAATTAAACATCTTTTATATGCAAATAATGCATTAATTACTTCTATGAAACTTATTAGCAATCTTACTACTTACCACACAGAAGTATAAGTCGTTCGGCAGATGCGATTGTTTTGGATAACCTAGCTTTTGAGTTTTAGGTTATTTTCTATTTTTATGGCGCACATGGAAATAGTCAAAATATTTCATCCTAATTGAGAGGGGAGATACGGTATATAAGAAGCAGTAGTAACACAAAAAGATAGCACAGAGTTATAGGAAATTTTGCAAATACAATTAAAATGATAAGCTAGTGCTAGAACATATAACACGTAGGCATGTAGTGACTTATGTATGTACATGGTATTATAATATGATTTCAATATTTTTTGTTAGTAGAACAATAATGCATAATATAAATATCGGTATTTTTAAGGTAGGGAATTCATAGCAATCTTGTCCTTGGCGATAATTTTTACACAAAAGTATTTTTATGGGGGATATCACAAGCTTTTGTTCTTCAAGTTATATTAAAGAAAGTCTAAGCATATGAAATCTGTATTCGTTGCACTCATAATCTTTTCAGATTTGCCCTTGGACCTTCATTATTTTCGAGAAAAGTTAAGTCTACCGCGATAGGTGAAACTGATATAGATAAAGTAAAATCGCATCATACTTCGAGATAGAGGAAAAGACATTTCTTAATACATAGTCATATACTTAATTCAATATGAATGCATACTTTTTCGAAAGATCTCTACCAAATAGACTGTAGCCCATTTGCATACTTCATTTTGAGGCCACAGTGACCTTAGATTCGAAGTTGTAGGAGTGGTTCGTGTTTTTTCCGGCACTTTTCGTCCGGATAAAACTACTGAGCACTATAATAATACTGAACATAAACCGCCACTTTTCTATGAAAAATCTTTGAAAGATGTATACTCGGCTCAAACGATTCTGCCGCACAAAAGATGTGGCTTCCACCACTTAACACGCTCTTCAGTCCCTACATCATGTGCTGCGCATCGTAGATGGGCATAGAATTATATTACCGCCGGCCGTTCAAAGTATCACAAAAGAACACTTCTGATATATTTATAAATTGGATTTTATAAACGTATTATGCAACTATGATCTTTCAAAAACTATACAGTATTAAATTGCAACATTATGCCTGAATGTATAAATCGTTATGAAATTCAAGACAACTATTGTTTTTAAGGAGGTCCTGTCGATGCATACTAGTCAACTGATAAACTATCGAATCAATTCCATAAATCGATTAAAACAAACTGGACTTTCTACAAAATTATTCAACTGAAGTATAGAACTTTGTTTGTAGGTGTTTTTTTTTTTGTGAAATTAGCTCATTTCTACAAATATATTTACGATTTAGACAATTTAGCTTCATTTAATTTGCAATTACTCTGTGTATCGAATCCTAAAGAATTCACAAATCTGTAGTATACCATTTATTGCTTCAAAGTTCACTTTAAATATGTTTGTTTCTCATCCAAAGTCGAAATTCAATCTCTGTGACCATTGATTCCTAATATAAAGTTTCGTTTCTAATATTACTTTTCTTAACATTTTCGTCGGTAACCGAGCTTCAAATTTTGGAATTGAGTTCAGAATTGTTTAATTTATAACCTATAAAAGTTTCAGACGTGAAAATTCAAGTAGGTATTTTCGATAAGACCTCCTTAATTCAACGGAGAAGTATCTAATAATTTAAATTTTCAATTCAAATTTTTCTTGTAACTGTTAAAGAAAACTCATATTATGTTTGTAGTATTATGTAATAATTATAGGTTTAGGTGTAGTGATATATTCACGATAGTTTATGTAATATAATATCGCGAAACATTAATTTTAGTCGATACAGTTTCCCTGTGAGTAAAAAAAAATAAAATATAATATGGAAATTAATAAATACTTAATAATCTGTCTAATAACCGGTTCTATTAATTATTTGATTTAAACGATTTTGAACGGATTATTAAGAGTTTATTATTGAGATTTTCCATATTATATCTTCTTTTTTTACTTGCCGTGCAATTAGTGCAGTTTTTATTTTTTCCCAACAATCACAGGAAATTTTATGCTAAAACTGACCAATTTTACCAACACATCATAGTCAATTTTACTCCATGACTTTTACCATGTGTAGGTAAAAATTTTTTGTTTTGAAATCTGTTATTCTAGTCTTCGTCTAGAAACGTGTTTTTTTTTTATTTGCGGTAAAACGGTTTTATGTGGTAAAATCGACCCCTAAAGTTGGACTCTTCCAGGGTAGTTTTCGTAGTTTCGCATATTTCCAGTCGACATATTTAAATGACACCAATTGGAGAATAATCCTCATGATGAATAATGAAAAATGCATTTTGGTCGGTTCTGGGAGGGTGAATGCATAACAATTTATAGGAGTTGAAAAATGCCAAATTTTTATAACAAAAAAAAAACTATCGATTCGATTTTGATGAAACCAATTGCATTTGAAAGTACTAAATAAAGTAGGAGGTACATGTTTTGCGTTTATCGAAAAAACATCGTTTAGAGAGTGAACCACCTTTATGTCGATGCAACTAATTTCTCATTAAAGCGGCACTATCTTGCTTCAATTTGTCTTCCCAATAATTACAAAGCTCTTTTTATGTGTTAATTATCACGTTCCGAGTCCGACTTTTTTTGTTACTTTTCTATCATGCGTCAACGCCCCACGCGGCACGGAACGTGTTAAGAAGCTTAATCTTTTTAACACCGTTCGGTTGTATTTTTACCAGAACCACCCCCTTCGTTTCCTGACGTCTTTCTGGTGAGATTCCTCGTACGCTCGCGAGGTCTTCAGATCTCCTGTATCCTAAGGGTTTCGGGGGTCACTCAAATCGATTTTGGACATTCAATTGTGAAATTTACAATGTCAGATACTGTCAAAATGCAATTTTTCAATCGTTATGGCAGGGGGTGACTACCCTTAAATGCATTCTATTATAGTTTTATGGAAGTATGTAATTTTTGCGAATTTCTTTTAATAAATTAATACTTTTTAGTCATTTTGCTTACTTCAAAGTATATTAAAAATGAAAATACATATAAATAAAATATCACTAATGCATAAGACGTAAGTTTATCCACTTACTCATCGCTGACAGATATAATCTCATTACTCATTGTGACAATAGTTTCATATCAAAGAATTGCGGTAAATGAATAAATGTGTTCATTCATTTACATGTTATCGGACAAACAACATGAAACTGCATAGAAGAGTACGCACAAAAATGCGAACAATGCTGTATAAAAATAGTCGGTTACGAGAGTGCTTCAGCTTCAGTATTTATTGAAAGGAAAAAACTTGAGTGCTTGAAAAGCATTAAAAATGCAGGTAAATCCTTTAAATGTTCTTATCCTTTTGCTTGCCACATTTTAATCACTACAAATAAAAGAAGCTTTCATAAATCATAAAAAAAATTGAATTACAAAAGCATATTGAAACTATTTTACTGAATAGAATGAACGAGTTCAGCAGCATCGAAGCAGTTTAGGATTCTCAAGATTTTCAAGAACCATACAAAGATATCGAGTCACATATAGTAGAAGATGATATTATACATACCTTACCTAACGATCTCGCATCGCCTACAAATGAATGCACAGAAGACAAAGAAAATTTATCTTACGAGTAAACATCAAGAGCTGCTGAGTATTGAAGAAATGGAAAGAAAAAAAAATTAATATTGAAACCGTTCCATAGAAATTCAGGAAAGTGAAATTGTTAAGATAACTGCAACGCTGGACTTATACTTTTATAAAGATGGCACTTCTAGAGAAAAAAGTGGATAGGATTTGTAAATTCATCTTGCAACATTTTAAATCGTTTAACTCCTTTAAAATATTTATGTCGATGCATCAAAATCGGGAAAATTTACATCAGGTATAAATATAACGATATTCATTTTTATTGAACACATATTCATGAGTCTGTATCTTAACTGACAATCATTACTTCTAGACCACTTCAAAACTTGGTTAGAGAAGATGTATATTCCGAATGTGGGACCAACAAGTGTTTTATTAATTGATTCATGGAGTTGTCATTGTCCCAATGTTATAGCGAAAGTTACATTATCGAATAAAACTATCAATTTGAAAATAATACCAACAGGGACGACAGGAAAAATTCAACCTCTAAATGTGGTAACGTGCTGCGTTTATTTTGACTCACAATCAGTGTCATGATGAGGAAGTTAATGGGGAGGAAGAGTAGCAAAAGAACAGGACAAGGGGTATGAAACAAAAGAATATAATTAAGGTGATAAATGTCGAGACACAAGAAAATAGAAAAGAAAACAAACCAAAGGATAATAAGAAATATAACATTCAAAATATAATACGCAATAACGGTCTGGATACAAAATCAGCAGGTCGAAAATATAATGTTTAAAACACGGGAAGACTCTAGAAACACGCAATACAGAACTAACGATACGCAATAGGCTAACTAGACGAAATCAAAAGAATAACACGCGGGGCTCACGCAGGACTACGCGGTATCGCAACGGAACGGAAGGCTTTAAGGGGTCACATCTAGTCAGAATTTTCGAAAAAATCGATTTTTCGTTTTCCACGAATTCTTAAAGTATAACCATTCAAAAATATTCTCTGAAAATTTCAAATGGATCTGTTCAAAATTGAGCGAGTTATTTAGAGGTAAAAAATTACACTTTATCTATGTATACATATACCCGACTTCAAACTTTAAACGCGTTTTTCTCGAAACAGCTTTTTCAAAATCGGTGACCACGATATCTGAAAAACGAGTGGACCGATTTACTTGCAATTTTGCACACTTTTTTTTTACATCAAAAGGCAGTCCTTAAACGAAGGAATTTTTTTTCGATGCATACTTTTTTTTTATATCAAGAAAAATGAAGTGAATTTTTCACCGAAAATTAGACTTTCACTTTCGATCGCCGACCATTTTTTCAAAAATGAATATTTTATCAAATCCTTCGTTTAAAGACTAGATAATACGATTAAAAAACTTAATTTATTTGGTTTTTTTATTTCACATCATAGGTGTGGAAGTTACAGTGGTCACCGCGGGAGGCTTTTTTTCAACAGCGGTCCGGGAAATATATTATATCTGCTACATTTGTTAATTCTTTCCAATAAAAAATTATGAAACATAGTCAAAGATATACCCTTCACGATGAAAAAAAAAAAAAAAAAAAAATCATTTTCCCAACAAAAATTCACAAAAACACGTCTTTTTTTCGGCCGCCAACTAGATGTAACCTTTTAAACGAGTTGGTGGGAAGGGCGGTCGGGAAAGGAGGAATGCGCTAATGGGCAAGAGGACAGGAGTGACAGGAAGGACAGGTGGGCTTACCGACACTAGATATCTTTTCGAAAACGAGAAATGGGTGCTAGCTACTCTATCGGTGTAGCACCGTGAAGTGAACTCAGAAGGTCCTCGAATATCAAGAGACTCGATCAAGTCTCGCGCTAAGTACAAGCAACCGGCTGTACAGGACACGGCTCGCAGACTCTACTGCAGTCAGTGCTAGAACATATAATAGGAAAACACGTAGTGACATCTGGGGCATAATTTCTGAAGTGTACCCACCTCAAAAAACAATGTCGTCCGATCCGGCTCAAACTTAGGCTAATTGTAGTCCTATTTAATGGTACTTAATAGACAAAAAAAATTCATTTTGAAAAATATTCACTGAAGTAGAAGGGGTGCAACTTGTAGAATTTTGATACAAAACCTTATCGTTAAACAGTTGCAACTTTTTTCCTCTTGCATGAAACAATATTTTACTCAGAACGTTTTCGGTAGATTTTTTCACGATCTTTGAGCTGCTTGTAACGATTTTTTGACACTTCTGAGAGCAAGATTCGAGAATGTAGTGACAGTTCCAGGTATATTACAATATCACACTTTCATACCTACTAAAGATGGAAAACTGAAGCTAAAGAAGTTTTCATCTTGTAAAAACTATGACATATTCTCAAAATGCGAAAAGAAGAAATCACGAGAGAGACTCGCAAACGCTCTGCTGTAAAGTAAACGGCGTGAGCGCATCAACAGATGATCGCGCGTCTCTGTCTTACGGCAGTTTTGGTCACTCGATGTTCGATTACTCGAAGGCAAATCAAATTGCCACTCTGAAAATTGGGGGTCTTATAGGAGAAGCTCTCACCTTTCTTTCTAGACTATTTAAAAAAACATCAAAACTGTCGAAATTTGAGAAAACATGTAATTAATTTTTTATTTTAAGAAAAGGGGGTCAAATTTCGTTTTTTTCAAAAAATCGTTACAACCAGCTCAAAGATCGTGAAAAAATCTACCGAAAACGTTCTGAGTAAAATATTGTTTCATGCAAGAGGAAAAAAGTTGCAACTGTTTAACGATAAGGTTTTGTATCAAAATTCTACAAGTTGCACCCCTTCTACTTCAGTGAATATTTTTCAAAATGAATTTTTTTTGTCTATTAAGTACCATCAAATAGGACTACAATTAGCCTAAGTTTAAGCCAGATCGGACGACATTGTTTTTTGAGGTGGGTACACTTCAGAAATTATGCCCCATATGTACTTATGTACCCCTGTCCTTAACTATATCCAAACCTTATTTCCACCTGCTCTACAGCCACAGGTAGGTAGGAAAGAGTTCTCTCCAGCGGGGCGCCGGTATTTCACCTGGACTTCTGCCGATCCGTGGAGACGTCTCCGTCGGGTACTCTCCTCTGCCGGGCAACTCGGTACGTCGAGACTATCTCCCCACGACAGATTCGAACACCTCGATCTCAATTAAAAAATATAAAAGCCTCCGAGAGCATTGGCGTAATTATACGAATCAACCCGAGAGCGTAGCTTCTGAGCAGGGTGCCGACTCGAAGGGAACCAGAAAGTGAGAACGTTATTTGAATCGGTCGCAGGTGTCGCCTTGTGACCGTGAATCGAAAAATCACGTCACAATATACCGTATGTCCTATCCCAAGTAGGACTCCTGAAGTTACTATGATCGAAAACGAGTTAAAACCTCTTACCATACAAAGGGTTAATTGGTTTTTGGCGAATTGGCGATTATTATTACTCGTTTTCGATTGCGGCAAATTCAGGTGTCGTCAATACTAACATCTTCTGCGACATAACACTATTCACATCTTATTTTTGGATATATCACTGAATTAATAACTGTAATAAAGAATAATTCATAATTGATGCTACAGTTGCGTTTACCGTAATCTCCACATTCATAGAGATTATAAACAAACAGTCGGTCCAGGATTAATAAAATAGCTTGAAGGGTAGATGAAAAAATTCGAAATGTGTAAGCAATCTCGTGAACAAATTATACGAACTATATGAATAGGTGTCTCGTGTTAGGGACATCAGATTTTTCGATCACTTTGTTATTTTATTAGTGTACTAACTATATCATTAAAAGTGACACAGATGCAATAAGCTAACTCTTGACAGAGACCACGGTGTATTTTATTATATTTGCGTTGGCAGTGCCATCTGTGATGTAAAAAAGCAAATGGACATGCGAATATGGAAAAGGAGACGACGATGGAACTGAAATGACCCATTGCCTCTCGAGTAACTCGTATATAAATGTTATTTAATCTGTAACAATCGATTCAGGACATTGAAAACTGGTATGAATGTAATCATTAACTTCTCCTGATGCATAACCATTCATTAAATATTCGTTTCACTGCCGATATTAAGAGAAATAGTGTTTTAAATAGCCTCGGCCGCCGAACCACCGTACTCAGGTCCCTATCTCCACACGTATACTATGAGTTATTTCGGATAAAGAGTCTCGGTCTTCGCCCGCTGTCTGTACAGGCGGTTGCTTATGTGGTGGAAAGGGTGGAAAGAAATGTTTGGCGAAGATCACCAAAAATATCATGCCGTAAAAATATTTTGACCTTAGCAGTCAAGGTCAAATTTTTTTACTGTCTCAAAAAATTCTACTCGCCAAGAGGAACAAATTTATCAAAGGGACCATAGGTCAAAAATCGCGATCTTCTACGTGAAAAACAGTTTAAAAACAAAAAAAGTCGGAAATTTTTGTTACGGAATATTGCTTAATCAGGCTCATAAATAATAATATAATCATAAAAAAAGCCTTTTATCTTTTATCGCTCAGCTGAAAACTTTTATTGAGAAAAATAAAAAAAATAACCATTGCCGGACTTTAGGTGAATAATGGGTACATATGTCATATTCTTGTTTCATCTTCCAAAGTCGTGCGCGTGCGTGCTTTCCGAACGTTTTGCCGAGTCGTTTTCTAGTGCAGGCTTGCCTCGAAAGATTTGCCCCATTTGGCCTTATCGCCCCCAACATGCGAGCTTGAACTCCCGCTTTAAGATGTCGTCCTCCATTTCGTAAGCACCGTCGCAGCATCTCCACTAAATTTATCCGAACACGGGCGAAGAGGTCACAGTTTTTCATAAGCCTGGCTACGCCCTCGTCATCTGGCGTTGCAGATCAGCTCGCGACCTTATTGCTCTACCAGATCGGCGCGAGACCCGGCCGAGTCTCTTTATAACCCATGGGATCACTGACTCAATTAAAAAAAAAAAAAAGGAGCGAGTCTGCCAGTACTCGAGATATTGATGTGTAAACATTTTGTGGCGAGAAAATGCGGAACGAAAGTGCGTTGAGGATTTGTGCACAAGGCGGATTTTTCAAAAAAATAATTCCAATTGAATTCAATTCTAATGCGTTTGCAAATTTTTCATTCATTGAAAATCGCTGTACTTGAGACGATCGGCTTATGATAACTAAAATACAATACATATACACTCGATTCTAAAGAATCGAGAAATCTTTGAAAAACGGCATCAATTACAGTTCCAGATTGTGTTGTAGCCACGTTTCTATTACTATTTAAATTTAGCTGAAATGTATCTTTTAAAAACGTTATTAATAAATCAATAGAACAAGGAATTTTCCCAGCCAGTTGGAAAGCTATCATAATTAAGCCGATACCGAAGAATGCAGATTCAAAGTCGATGAAAGATTTAAGATCAATTAATGATCTAGGCTTCATCTAAAAAATTTTAGAAAAACTTGTTTCGAGAAATTGTACGACTACGTGACTTCTATCGGCGCGATTCCCAGTTTTCAATTAGATTTCAGTAAAAGGTACAGTAAGAATACAAATAAGATGGTTATTCTCTTTCTTTTGGATTTCACTCGAGCGTTTGAAACAATAAATGACGAATTTCTCTTGACTAAGTTAGCTTATTGCTGGTTGACACACGTAGCGTCGTAATGGATGAGCAGTTACATATTTAAAAGGACACAAGAAGTAATGGTTAACACAATAAATATACTGAGATTGGCAAAAATAAGTTGAGATGTTACATTGGACATATAATAATAATATCGGTTGAATAATTGACCACGAGACGCGACCACTATGCGATACTGTCATTACAGACTAGAAAAAGCAACTTGCTGATGACGCCAGCACATACGACATCGAAATTCAGAGGATGATTTTCGTTTGCTACGGCACGTTATTATAATCAAATTAACGAAGAAGTTAAAGATTTTCCTCCACGATTGTTCAAGAAAAAAGTAGAGAAATTGTTAGAAAGAGAAAAGTTACGCCTAGTTAGGATAAGCACAGGTCTTACTGTGACCTATAGGGGTCAGGATGCAAGGCAGCTACTTATGTAGCTGATTCTCGTCCTCTGTCTGTATCATCTTAACCATAAAGACGCTACTATTATTATCATCATTATCATTATCATTATTATTATTATTGTTGTCGTTAAGTAGAGAATTGCTTTGAAATCGCATTATAATGCCAAGTATATAAGTTCCTACGAATCTGCTGTAACGTGGCATTGGAAAGCTGGAGGGGAGACAACCTCGGAATGACCAAAAACTAAATAACTTATCCACTCGGACAGAAGATTCGGTGGCACAGTGGTAAGTGCCCGACTTGGCAATCCAAAGGTATCGGGTTCCATTCCCAATCAGAACTCCTAATTTTTCAGAAGGATTAATTAGTTATAGCGGGAGCGAGTCGGGCACACCGTTATAAAATAGTGCCCAACGTGGGGCCTCAGATTGAAGTTTAAATACCGACTGTCGATGAACTACTAGCACGGACTCTTCGCAGTGGATAAAGTGTTAGGACGGCCGTTGGGTAGGCAGATAATATCGAGGTGGTGGAGGTTTCCCTCCGAATCGGGGTCGTCTCTTACTGGCAATCGCCGCAGCTGGAGGACCATACCGGAAGGCACCGACTGCAGCATCGCTTGGGCTCGACGTTGTCTAACGTCTCATAAGAGGGTACTAACAAGGTAGGGGCGGATAGCCGAGCAGATTCTGAGCAACAGGGATTGCGCTTGATGCTTTGCACTAGCATCTCGCGTTTAAGGGTCTAGGAGTTGTAAAGTGGCGGTACAGAGGTAAATGCCAGGCACCCAAGAATGACTGAAACAAATAGGACTTATCAGGTCAGACAGTGCGTTCCGGGCCACACAATTGTAAGTGTCCAACTTGGCAGCCCGAAGGTACCGGGTTCAATTCCGAATTAGAACTCCTAATTTTTCGGAAATTCCTAGCTATCAAGCGTTTCCTGGCAGCCCCCCCCCCCCCCGTTATACCACTTGTTATATGATCTAGCAATAGTTCATCACATCGATTGTATTTTCGAAATAGTCTATAGCGCCCTCACTATTCTTTTGTGTTATTACTGCTGCTTATATTTAATTATGATTTACTATTCAATTTATAATTAATAATGCGTTAAGTGATTCCAAATCGATTAATACTTTGCAAAGTTGTTTTACACGAAAGTGTTTTTGTTGTGTTTACATTTATCGGAACCGAATTGAGATTAAGAACAACAATGCTTTAACTGTTCTAACTACTAATCGTATTTATTATAGGTCATCTTTCACATTAATTTGTTAATACAACATGACGTCTATAAAAAAAGAGAAAAGTCGAGGCAGTGGTGCCGAAACAACCGCAAAATTTTGAATTAATAAATTACTAATTGCTAAGTATTTCATGAATTTTGAATTATTTTGATAAAATTAGGCACGTTTTTTCTTGTTGTTTCAGAGTGAAGAACTGGGCCTTAAAAGTTGGCATAGATTTATGGGAGTTCAGTAAACAAGTGACGAAACTGACAGAAATACAAAGGGTAAGATGGTTATATATTTATTTAAACATATGGATTTTCAATAGAATTCTTCATACTGAGATACAAAATTCTTATATCTAAGGAGGTTCCGCGATCATAATCATAATAGTTATAAGGAAGTACGGGTTAAACAGGGAGTAAAAAACAATTCCAAGAATTTTGGTTAAAAATAAAAGAGTGAAAATACAAGATAACCATATTTAAATGGAAAAATTGAACATTCTTATAGATTAAATATATCTATATGCTGTAAATTGATACTTAATAGATATTTTTATATTTCAAAAACTATACGGTAAATGATGTTCAAATTTTACATATGCCAAGATTTTGCTATTGTTATTTTGTTTGCATTATAACTCAGGAAATCGGTTGTTTTTCAAGGGACGATTCGAAAAAAGAAATGCGTTTCGTCTAGATTGGGATTTGGACCCGGGATCATTTAATTTCCCGTCGACTGCTCTGACCACTTGTGAGCTATGGCAGCCACTTGCTCCATTACCTCCGAATCGCCATCTTAAATTAAATTCCAGTTTTGTTACAATCCTCCCTGTCAGAGTTGACTCCGATTCTGATAAGAGTCATACTCGAAATCCTTTATATTCGTCAACGAATTGCAAATAACGGATGAAGGGGTACTACAGGCTAGGGCAGCCTGAGGGGATTTGGGAGGGGGGGATTTGGGAGGCAACGGACCGGGGTATTATAGACTGGAACTATCTGAGGGACAGTAAGGGAATAAGGACCGGCTAGCTTAAGAAGGGATCTCAGGGAGGTTGCCTTTTTATTAGGCGGCACATTATAAGCCGGGGAATGAGTTATTTTTCAAAGGATGATCCGGAAAAAAAAATACAAGGAGCCTGGGCCAGGATTCGACCAGCGACCGTTTTTCAAAAATATCCAATCCTCCGGTCTACAAAGTGGCGCCGGTCGTGGAGTGCCAAAATTTGTGACCTAATTCTGGGTGTGGTCCAGTCCAGGACGGGGGGTCAGAGACAAATAATCCAGTTTTAACAGTGGAAGACTAATACTGGAGACTTTAAACAGTACCGTGGGACAGGGGGATCGAGGAAGGAGGAAAGATGTGGCTGAGCAAGGGGGCTGAAGGGATTACTACTGTGCTCCTCAAGAGGGGCTTACCGACACTAAATACTCTTCCGAAAATGACAACTGGACGCCAGCTACGGTATCGGTGTAGTACCGCTAAGTGACCTAGGAAGGTCCTCGATTATTTACTCGACTTGAATAACACAGATAGCGAGGAAGGGAGAGGGGTCTCAGGAAAGGTTTCCGATCGAAATGGCTTTCTAGTTACTACCTCGGTTTTGGAATGATATACTATGCCAAAGGGATGGAGAAGATGAAGGGCTTTTCGAGAGTCAGGACACAAGATACTAAAGCTAATCTGTAACGCAATACACCCTTGGCTTCGTGCTAATGGCAGAAGGCTGAACTCAAATTCAAAAGTTCAAAAAGAAAGAGCCTATCCATGCGGGGACGGTTCGCAATACTATAATTCAGAAGGGACTTATGTAGAATATAAAAGAGCACAAAGAGCAGGCAAACAAGGAACTTAAGGAACACTCGTGGTACTCCTTCCGCTGAATATGTCACGTCAGTGCCGTGGTGCTTCCTCTCTGGGCTCCTCTACCGTAGTCAGGGCCGCTGTTGATCCCTCGTGGGCCCCGTAGGGCCCTAATTTTGTGCCGGTTCCCTTATAGGACTGACTACCACTTGCAAAATACAAAATACATTTCCTGAGGGGAATTGATAAACATTCCTATTGCTAATGTCAGCCCACGCCTAACGCAAATGTTATGCTACCTTGCGGACCTCACGGCGTAGCTCTGAATACGCGTATTCCCTATTCTTTTTGTGACGTGCGCACAAAATGCCTCGTCGTGATGCTGAACAGAGATTGAAATCTCATCACTGTTGTTGAACTTGAACGAGGTGTAAGGCTAATGCGCGTGCGTTTCACAATGCGCTTTAAACTCGTCAAAGACGATTGGCGTCTGAATGTTCAACGTTTCATCCTTCATGGTACGCAGCAGACGAATCGAATGCAGCAGACCAAACTTTTTACTTTCCTCTTTCGATTGGTTTGACCTTCAGTCCCAGAGTTATTAGAATTAACGCGTTTTGACGTATTCGCGTTTTGAGAAGCGGTTGACGACTGACTCACTTTTGGCATGTCGGTTTACTATTATAGTCACTGTTTAACATCTAGAGTCTCCATCGGTACGGTATGTTTTTCGCTGTGAGGCGGTACTTGAATTCACGCTGCGCTTCATCTGGCGGAGCACGATTGTTGCTTGTTGTTGATTGCTGTTGTTGTTGTTTTATAATATCTGTTTATAATGTAACTAAACGAACAATATTTTTGATGGTGAGCGACGTCTAAACGAATGTTCAAGCGTTACCCATTGGCGATGCACGCCGCCAGATGGGACAGTCGAGCGTGACTCACCCGTGATGCACGCCGGTGTGAATGTGTTAAGTGAAACTCTATAAATTGAGCTAATTCCTTTAATTGACTTATAAGCAACTCCACGCAATCGTTTCCGCAATTAACGGAAACTGACTTTAAATTTGGAGATAGAGTCGTCTAAGTTATATTGTAAATATACTGTGTGGCACGTGTTTTTGATAGAGAGCTGTCTTGGCAAATCGACTTTACCATACATACCCGTAACCAGCTCTAAAATGTACTCGTTGTCAGCATAAATGGCAAACGGTACAGATTCGCCGTGGTTTTCATTTTTTAATTTGACAATTTTATCCTTTTTCATTCGGTAATACGACTCTGAATTCATTTATTTTCGCGCAATCGAGTCTCTCTCTCTCTCTCTCTCTCTCTCTCTCTCTCGCGCTCTCTCTCTCGCTCTCGCGCACTCTCTCTCTCTATCTCTCTCGCGCGCGCGCGCTCTCTCTCCCCCCTTCTCCCCCCTCTCTCTCTCTACCCGCTGTCAATCTCTAAATGAAAATAATACCATATTGATATGATGACTCGACGAGGTTAACAGTCGCATTCTTCACGGACGTCCCGTGACTCTTCTTCGGCTGCCGATAATGCCGAGCTTCGAGTTTCTAAGCTGGGTGTAACTGCCAATTTTGATGATGTCGTTGACGGGTCTTGCTTTCCACCTACATCTGACAATCCTGCGCCCTTTATTTTTTGATTCTCTTCTGCGTTTATTCGTGACACGTGTATTGACCATAAGCGGAGGAAACAAAAATTACTTGCCTTTGATGGCCTGACTGCATTTTCAAACTCACTTGTCTATCTTAATGAAAGGCTCACCTAACATGAGCCATTACTCGTCTGATTATTTATCATGATTTTCGATCCTTTGACCACACTGAGTTCGCAGCGTATCTCGAAGGTTGTCATTAGTTGTTTCTTCTCTCAGCATTAACTGTCGACAATAAATTAAGCCTCTTAAATAAATTTATTGTCGATGCACTGGACATTTTCGCGCCCCTCCGCTCTTTTATATTTCAGAGACAGCAGACACCCTGGTTCATTGAGGATATGAAGGTCGCTATGAAGGAAGTGACAGACTTAACCGGCGGTACATTTGGTTTCGCTCGCGTCATGATTTTGAACCTTATCGTGTACTAGGATTTGAGACTCTGAGACTTGATTAGGCTCTCAAAAAATCTTTACAACCGCTATGTTGTTAGTGGGGTGCGGGTTCGGCGCGCCGTGTGGAATCATCTGCATCGGTTCAGGATCATTAATCAAACTGGCGTGCCTTAACAAATGCATTAACGAACACTTTGTTGTCACTTTTCATTTGTACGGTGACAAAGGTGAAAATATTTACAAAGTAAACAGGACTTTTTAAAAATAATAATAAAAAAATTGTGTTTACAAAACCTTTATTCAATATAGTCTCCTTCGGACTCAATATACCGATTCGCACGGTCTAAAAGCATGTCAAATGAGAGTTTTAGTCCGTCAGTCGGGATGTCCTTCAGGAAGTCGGTGCAAGTCTTTTGGGTAGCTTCTACGTCCTTAAAACGTTTTTGTTTCATCGGCAAATGCATTTTCTCGAAAAGATAAAAGTCGCACGGCACCAAATCAAGTGAATACGAGGACTGGTTGATGGTTAAAATGCGATTTTTAGCCAAAAAATCGGTCACAAGTGTCGATCGATGAACTGGTGCATTATCGTGCAACAAATGCCAACTTCCTTCTGTACGATATTCTGACCAAAATGCGATAAATTGATGTTTTGGAGATGCTCAATTACAAATCCATGAATTTCAAGAAGATTTTGGATGTTCTCTTATGAATTCACGCACAGTTTTGTTGGAATCTGCGGTGACCACGAATTTCGGTTGCACAACATGTTGGTCATCATTTATTATATGTCCTCACGACCGTTTTTAAACTGCGAATACCACTCATGAACTCTGCCATGGGATAAACAATCATCACCATAAACTTGGTTCTCTTGTACCTGTGTTTGGCCTCATATACCTTATGAACGGCAATATGTGAGAAAAAGTTATTGATACATTCACTATAGGAATCAAGGGTTCTGAATCGATTGCCACCAAATTCAATACGATTCGTATACGGGATCAGGACGTATTCACATGGCGAGCGAGATGATTTTATTTCAGGCCCGTCGTCGTCGTCGTCATCGTCTTCGCACGTCCATCTACTTCTTTACACAACAGATGGCGCTGACTGCTTTGCCTTCTTTACCTATTTAAACTCAGGATAGGGTTGGAAATTTACAATACACAACACAATCAAATACACTTTGATCGTGAAGCTACCATTCACACCGAATTTCCAGTTAGTATAAGGCTGTTTTCACAAAAGTACACAATTATTAAGTATTTAATAGCATTCATGTGGAATGCGTCTGTACGAGTGTACGTATATGTATGCTTCACATAGTTCCTTGTATTTTAGGTGGCAGTTTTTACAAATATAGGATGTCTAGGTATTCCTCTCCGTAGTTTCCTGTATTTAAGTGTCGGACGTGGAAGTCCAGGGTGTCCAAGTGTTCCGCGCCGTAGTTTCTTGTATCTAGGTGTCGGACGTGGAAGTCAAAGATGTCCAGGTGCTCCGCTCCGTAGTTTCCTGTATCTACCCGTGTAGAAAAGTCTCTGGGTATCCCAGATTAAACAAAGGCCCCAGCCGGGCATTAGAATGGCTTCCACTATAAC